>CABFVX010000347.1:0-167452 GCA_902151425.1 Timema shepardi
ACTATTCTTAGCTCGGCCTAGTATTAAGGCCACGACTTACACCTCCCGGAATATATGGAGTGTATGGACAACTGAAGGAAGTTTGTCATGTTTATGTATGGACACTATAACAGATGTCACCACTACCCCTGATAAACCACGTCATTTCCTGGCATGGATAGCGAGTGTGTGTCCAAGCCACCTTTGCAACAGCTAATTATATGTATTTTCTTCATGAAGACAAACAAACGTAATCCAGAAGATGAGATGAACTCATGGCTACCAACGTTCTCCTCGAATGACATAACTTGCCAAGATAAAGTTGGCGCTTGATTGTTGAGATCACTGCTTGTGTCAATCACACAACCAATGAGTCACCAGTCGGGAAGCGATCTTTTTCGAGGCTGCCACGGATTTTGAGAGAAAGCAAGCTTTTGCAGCCCATACACTAATTTTTATCTATGAAGGGATTATCTAACATGCACATTCAAGGCTACCGCCACAGGTCTAACTTAACTGTTAACAGGATTTGCTGATTTGATTTCATGTTTTTATTACGCCAAGCTATGCACAGAATGTGCCACTCTTAACATATTGGAAATTAGATTAATACTGTGATTTTTTTTTGTCTCTGAAGGTTATTTTATAGTTTACGTAAAACGATGATGCTATTAATATAAGATTCCCGATGTCATAGATAGAAACGTTTGAATGAAGTATCTAAAATAGTTCTTGAGCTGTAGATTTTCACAAAACTCACCAAACATCTGAACTTATGCTGGACTTTTTTTTTTAACGTGACTTGGACACGTAAGACTGTAGCAATTTTTCGTCAGGGCACGATAACAATAATTATATCTCAATTTGATTAAAAGGTTATTAATGTTTGTTGTCCATTCCTTCGTTCGAAGGAAAATTTACTTACACGAAATGTCACAATCGAAAATATTAAAAACAAAATTGGTAGGTAACATAAATTTAGTCAGTCACTTACTTTCGTAAATGATGTGTTCCTGAGAATGTTCGAGAAAGCTGATTATTACTGGGAGGTTCCGTTCCCATATAGATATCACAATATTATGGAGTTATCAACGTTTTTAAAATTCAGTCAAGTTAAAATTGACAACCTGGATGCGGGGATCAAACCCGGGACCTTTGGCTTTGCATGACAATGCACCATCACTGAGTCATTATGTTTTTTCTTGTATCCAGATTCAACCTTCAATAGTATAGTTAATGTAATGTGGTAACTGTTGTAAGATGGCTCGGGAGACGATCAGGATGGCTCGGTGGTAGAACATTGTCACGCTAAGCCAACGTTCCAGCTTCCATCACGTTCAATGATTCCCATTGCTGTCTGAATAGTACTTTGTTCACAGGCGTAGATTCAGGGAGATCAAAGAGGCATTTGACCCCCTTGTGAAAGTTAGAAAATTAATACAAAAAACAAAATGAAAGTTCAAATTTTAGAAATAAAATACAACACAGATAAATTGTATACAATTTTTAATCTCTTTACCCTCAGACACCTCTTAAGCCGGGTCCACACGTGCGTTATTCGTCCACGTTTATTCAAGTATTCAAGTTTCGATATGACTCACGCAAGTGTGGGAAAAAATATTCGTTTTCATGTAAGAATATTTTTCGTGCATAGTGTGTAACAAACATTGTTCCGCATATAGAGTCGGTAGGCTACCACACATCAAAGAAAACTAATAATTGCCTGAGATCAGTTTATCCACGAATACCGAATAAAGAGTATGTGTGGACAGTAGGAATGGCGGAAATGTGGGGGACTATCCCCCTGGAAATAATTTGCCCCTCCCTGAAATAAATTATTCCCTAGATATATTTCAAAACCTCTTATATTATCGAATATTAAGCTGAAGTATGGCCGTAAATTAAACTCCAAATGACTTCTAGGTGCAGAAAATTTCTGGAGAATTGTAAACATTTCTTGAAGAGGGCAATTACATATTCTTAATTTTCTGGAAAATTTTCGAAAAAATTCAATTTTCAAAATGTTATTGGTGGAAGACCACTTCAAAGATTATATTCTAAAATCTAGGTTATGAACATTTTAAATGACCTATAAAAGAATCTAATTCTTTTTTAAACAAGTCTGAGAATACTCATAGCTTCTAGAGTGAACTATTTTCCAATTTTACTAACACATCTAAGAGACACTGTAGAAAAACGTATGAACGAGTATATGCGTAATTCCTGTAAAATTGTATAATAAATATATATTTTATAATATCCGTGTTTTATTCACTCCCCCGTGCGCTGATCGATCATAAGGGGAAGGAACTTTGTTTTTATATATAGACCGTTTTTTGATATGAAGGGATGTATTTAGTTCTCGCCAGGGATGTAGCTTGTCCCTCCCCAGCACACATTAATAATCAATTATCACACATTAATAATCAATTAGCACACATTAATAATCAAAAGGTGCGACTAAGGTGTTGAGTTACTATAGATTCTTTTGAGGGGCTACGTGACTTCAAACAAGGATGTTTACGAATTTCTCACATCTCACGTCAACTGCTCGCAATAACAACGCGTCACAAATATAGTCCGTTTTCGAGATGAACGTTCTGAAAATGTTAGATATAGTCAGTTTTATGTATGAAGGGATGGAATGAGGGGGCATGCACAGTAGTAAGATTATATACTCAACCGGGATTTAAGCATCGATATTTTTGCCCTGGGGAAACCAGACTAGAAAGATTTAGTCCGCGTGTACACTGAGGAAATTTTGATTTTCATTATTTTGTTCAGAAATGACCCGTAATAGTTATGATTAATATATAATTATAGCTGATGTGCCCGTTCTTCACACGGGAAATGTATAAAGAGCTCTTCTCTTTTCAAGAATATAAAATTAGCCAAAGGAAAAAAACGAGACAAATCTTAAATTATTTTTTTAATACTAAATCTGTATTGGTTTAAATTATGTGACTAAATGTGAAAGATAGGCCAAATGTCTCAAACATAATGCCAAAATGGGAATAAAATCTAAAAATATTTTCCTAAAAACAATCATAGGAGAAATAAAACGACTAAATACACGTTGTTACGAAAATAAATTGAAAGTAGAGTATCACAGTTCAACAAATAGCATAAATTAAATAACGGACTCTTATAGATACATATTAGCCTCTGTAATTATCTGGCATATTTAGATTATCTACTAACCACAGCAGTTTTATTTTCTATTACATTGCGAAATTTTGAACGCCTTATTTCTTGGAACAGATTTTCAGTATTTTATGAATGTTCGGGGTGGACTTTTTAAGATTTTGCCAATATATTAATTTTATATCACACCAAAGAGCTTTTTTCTCTACTTTTTAAACTTTCAATTCTTCCATTTCTGCCCCCTTTCCAATTCACTGGCTCTTGTTTAAAAATTAAAAAATGTCATATTCTTTTAGTTATTTGGGGTTGTCCCTCTACGTGCAAGTAATTATTTCTATTTTACACCATACGGTAAGTGATATAGTACTACCTTTGGAAATCTTTAGAAAGGGAGCCCTTTTCACATTTCCGGCCTTTCATTTTAAAATTTAATTTGTTTTTAAAGTATTTGAGGTGTATCTTATACCTGCCTGATAGATTTCACTCTTTTAATACAAGGAGAAGCAGTTTTTTTTTAAATAAGTTTTGGAAACTTTGAGCTCCCATCCATTTTTCAAACCCCTATTTAGAAAATTCAAATATTTACAAATTATTTGGGTATTTGTATTAATTCCACTACATTGCTGACACTTTTTAATCCTACCTAAAAGATGTGTTTTCTTTTACCCGCACTCCCTGCTTTTATTTCCCAGAACTCCATTTTGGTATTTAAAATCATCAGATGTTATCGTTATTCCGAGTGGTGTACTTATCTTTCTGCTGGATTTTGTTTTATACCACATTATGAAATAATTGTTTTAATAAGTTTAAAAATGTAAAATCAACCTCTCTCATTTCACTGACTCAAACTTTAAAATTTCTTATTTTAGGACCTAATTGAATATCTTGAATAGTACCTCTACTCGGATGCCAAATTTCAGTGCTTTACCTCTCCTAAAATTGTGTGTATGTTTATAGCCTCCACCTCCCAATTATTTCCCGGAGACCTATTATTCCCATATTTTGACTTTTATGACTGTATGGGTTGATCCATCTCACTGCTTGCCTCTTTACATGTATTCAAATATTTCAATTGTATACCATATGGAAAATGTTTGATTCTATTAGTTTTGGAATTAGCTTTGGGAGGGATGCTCTTCCTCCCCCCAATTTCAGACGTTTATTTTTGAATGTTTTTCTCTAGTGTGTTTTGGGGTGGATCTTAAACCTTCCCAACAAATCAAAGTACTCTACCACAGCAGGAATTATTTTTTAAAGTAAGTTTTGGATATTTCTAAAAAAAAACTTCTAAATTAACCAGCACTCACTTGAAAATTTTAAATATTTAAAAATTATCTAAGTAATTTTAATTATAATATTTTATCTCAACTAAAAGTGTGTTTTTCAGTTAATATAGTCCCACCCTTCTATTTTCCAGAGTCCTGATGAAAAATGTTATATCATACATTTTTTTGGTTATTTGTATTGTTCCCTTCTTTTTGGTCAAAATTAAGTTTTAGATCACCTGGGAAGTAGTTTAGTTTAGGACATTTTGAACCCAACCTCCTATATTTTACCAACACTGACTTAAAATATTCATATTTTATTACTTTACAGACTATATGAAGTGTTAGCTCTACTTGTATGCTAGATTTCAATTTTATACCTAACCTATTAAGATTTTATCTATTAATAGCCAAAAGAATTCACAGATAACTATTTGAAACTTCCACTTTTATACTTTCATGGTTGTATGCGGTAATCCCTCTATTTGCTTGTTTCTCTAAGTGTATGTATATATTTAAATCGTCTACCATGTGGGAAGTGTTCTATTCTATTAGTGCTTGAAATTTTTTGAGGAACCCACCTTGCCCCATTTTTCAATCCTTAAATTCAAAATTTAAATATAAAAATAAAGTGGATTTGAAGAGATTACTATAACTGCCTAGTAAATTTCAAACTACTACCACAATTAGAAGTAGTTTTTTCCTGTAAGAATTTGACATTTCGATAAACCACATTTCACCAACTACTGCCCAAAGATTACAAATATTTAAAAGTTATTTGGTATTTTGAGTTATTCCACTACATTCCTAACAAATTCCAATTTTCTACCTCACCTATAGTGATTTGTATATTTATAGCCCCATAAACACCCTACCCATATTTCCCGGAGACCTATTTTAAAATTTTCCATATTCATACTTTTCTAGTCGTAGGTATGGATTGGTCCCTTATGTGTTTGCCTCTCTAAATATAGGAGGCATTTACGTGTTCTACTATACGAAACTTGTTTGATTCTATTCGTTTTGGAAATATTTTGGAAGGGACTCTTCCTTTCCCCATTTTCATATACTTAATTTTGAAAATGTGAATTTAAGGGTGTTTGGGGTGGTTTTCAAACTTTCATGACAAATTTAATTTTTCCACTCCACTAAGAAGTAGATTTTAATACAAGTTTTGGAAATTTAGAAAAACCCTCTCCGATTATACCAATCCCCCAACTAAAACTTACAATATTTAAGAATTATTTAAATATTTGGAACCATTCTACCGAGTTCCTGGCAAATATGAATTTATTATCTCACCTTAACGTTTTGTGTTAATACCTCCCCCTTTGTACTCAAAGTCCCATTTTAGAATTTGAAATTATCTGAATTGTATAGTTATTTGGAGTGGTCCCTTAAACTTCCTGCAAAGTTTAAGTTTTATAACACCCTTGTAAGTAGTTGCTTATTTTAGTTTTGAAAATGTTTTGAGTTTCCCACTCTTCGTTTCATCAACTCCAACTTGGAAATCTCAAATTTTAAGACGGGTTTGTTTATTTGGAGTGTTAAAGTTACCTACCTGCAAAATTATATTATCTGCGTTCCATGGTATATATTTTTCTTTTAATAGACCCCTTATCCCCCCTACCCCAGCCCATCAATTCCCAATGCCACATTTTTAAATTTCTCATCTTTAGACTTACATTGTTGTTCTATCTACTTGCCAAATTTCAGATTTATAAAATATTTAGATGTGTTCGAACAATTCATACGAAAGGAATTTGGAAGGAGGGAAGAATACGACCTTCCCTTTATAAATAAGATATATTAAAAAAAACTCCACAGGGTCAACCAGCAATCGAGCCAAAATAACCGATCAGCCACTATATGTTGGCTAACTTCTGAAGAGAGGGTGTCACGTGATCGGTACTACGAACCCTCAAGCCATTAATTTCAGTTTTCTAGACCGGAGCCACAACTTTTAGATCCAAGTAGCTCCTCATTTTTGCTCACGTTTCTGAGTTTACCCCTTTCCAGACCCACCACCTAGCATGAAGATATAGAAATGCCTGGCATCAAGCCCGGGACCTGTGGCTAGGAACTTTGACCACTAGACCACAGAGGTGGTCATAATAACAATCCTCTAGTACGGGATTCAGGTGAAATGAATGGTACAACGCCTTGAGCTCGGCCTAGAACGAGTTTTGACGTTTTGTAGAACCTCCCAAGTCCCAACAGCCTCGCCATAGATGAAGGAAACAAGGAGCTGTTACTTCACTATTCTTTTGGTACTAGAGTTAATATATCGGACGTTTAATCATTCTGTTTTTTGTGGCATTTATTTCTACACACTCTTAAATGATTAAATTAAGAGAGAGAAAGAAACAAGAAGGGCAAGTAAAGAAAGAACTATGGCATGAAGAATGCGCGTGGTGAGATGATTTGTGATGAAACCAGTATAAGACCGCGAAGGAGGGAGTATTTTGAGCAATTATATGGCCGAAACGTAAAGAAAATCACAGAAAATTGGACACATGTTATGGATGAATGAAATAATTAAAGAGGCTGAGGCGTTAAAATTTATCAACGTGAGGAATGACAAAGCTGCGAGCGTAAATTGGATCACAAATGAAATGCTTAAGTGTGTGGCATGGTACTACTTGCCAGATTGTGTGAGTTATTAAAGGTGTGTGCTGGAATTTCGAATATTCTTAATGACTGGAAGAATGCTGTCATTGTTTCTTTGTACGAAGGCCAAGGCATTAGGAGTGATTTTAAGTATTACAGGGCAATTATTTTGTTGTTTATTCCAGACAAAGTTTTTGGGAGAGTTCTAATTGAGAGATTGCTTGAAAAACTACGGTCAATATTTGGGGTCTGCAATGTGGTTTCATGCCAGGTAGAGGTTGCTCGTACCAGATTTAATTATGCATTGAAACAAGTGATTGATAAATGCATGGCAGTAAGGAAGAAAGTTTGTTGTGAATTTGTTGATTTGGGGAAAGCGTACTATTGCGTGCATAGGAATATGTTATGGAATGTTCTGAGAATGTATGGCTTGAATGCGTAGTTAATAAAGGAAATTACGGAGATATATGATGGAATAAACGCCTAAGTTATGATGGATGGAGATTTGCGCGAATCAATCCTTGGTCTCGGCACAGATTTATCTGATTACCAAACCCTTCCTTCACCTCTGACAAGACGTGTATTAATCACAACTTGTGAATGTGTGGAATGCCAGGCCTCCACCGACGTTCGGATCCCACGTTAAATTGTAGGTCCTCCATTTCATCTCACAATCACCCTACCATTACACATTAGCGTAAGTGCGTATAACCCGAACGGGTAGTAAGACGCGGTGCTAATAATAATAATAATAATAATAATTTGCGCGAATGGTTTGACATTGACCAGTCTAGGGCGTTAGACAAGGTTGTGCTATATCTTCATTGTTGTTTAATGTATTTGTGTATAAGTGTATGAGGGACTCTTGTGAGAATGGGGTTGGTGTTCAAATGGGCAATTTGAATGTTAGAGTATTGATGATGCCGTATTAATAATGGCTGAGAATGAAAGTGACTTTCAGGAATCTATTAAATCGGTTGAATGTGGCAACAGGCAGAATGCATCTTCGTATAAATATATTCAAGGTTAAAGTGATAATTTTTGATGAGGACGGATAGGAAACTATTGTAACCTTAGTATACATGGAAAACTATTATAACCCGTGAATAGTTTTGTATGTGTGAGCAGAATGTTCGATAAATTGGAGGGATTGATGGTAAACTCGACAGGCCGGTGAATGCAACTCGAAGAGTAGTTGGATGTATGTGGACTAATGCAAAGGTTAGGATAGTATAGAATGAGGCAAGATAGCAGTATATACAAGTGTGTTAACGCAAACATTGTTTTATAAATGTGGAGCGTATACCTAAAATATTTGAAGTGATAAATGTGAGAAATCTATGTTTTAGTGGTACGTTGAGAACATAATTGTTTTACTAAAGTTTAATTTAAGGGGTAAGGGATTAAAGGAGTAGCAAATTAATAAATTAATTATATTTAGATTGTATTTATTATTTAATGAGTGATTAACTATTTTAAGCTATTACAGTTATTTTTTCTACATACATTACTATTTAAATTATCAATTATCACCAGTTTTATTTTATCGCCTCATTTACTACACGTTTGATTTATACGTATATAAACTAATTACATTGGGTATCAAAAAAATAATATTAGTTTCCCAAAAGCTAAAAGCGGCGGATCTAATAATATTTTTAGTGCTGAATTTTAATCTATTTTTAGAATTTTTCTCTCACGTAAGAATTTTGAGTAATACCCATTTAAATTTTACAGTGTTACGTTTATCAAAATACGAACATATTAAAGGGTTTATCTCACTTAAAAGGTAGAAGTGTAAGATTTTATGCTGTATTTTGCCTTTGGGACATTCCTATTAAGGGTCCAACAATAGTCAGCAAGCATATTTGAAATCTACTTACCCTGGTAACGTTTTTACATTCCAGAAATGTTTGATGAAACCGTTTACCACGTTCGTCACTGACTGCTCCAAGATTTTCTGGAAAGAAATCCAGGTGTGAATCTAAGGAATATATTTTCAAAAACATGTTACATCCCATGATCTTGTAAGAATTTAACAAATTATTCACTATTTCTTTGTAGTTGTCTGCCTTATGTTTCTCTAAAAAAATCCTGCAAATACTTTTGAAAGAATCCCACGCAGCCTTTTCAACCTGGTTCAACTGACCATCGAAGTTCTCATCTTTAATCTTTGCAAATTTTTGTCTTAAGTAGGAAAATTCAAACCCATTTCGATCCATTGTTTTAACAAAGTTTTTCATAATACCAAGCTTTATATGGAGTGAAGGTAAATACACTTTTCTCGGATCGACAAGTGGTGTTTTGACAACATTCTTATTTTCTGGTGTTATTGATGTACGCTTTGGCCACTGTTTCTGGGTGTAATGATTTTGCCGGTCTCTGCTGTTCCAATCACAAAGAAAACAGAAGTACTTCGTGAAACCAAGTTGTAGTCCAAGCAAAAGAGCAATGACTTTCAAGTCACCACAGGGATTCCATATGTATTCATGATACTTGCTTTTTTCCAGAAGGAGTTTTAAAACAAAAAATATTGATATAAAACAACTTATTTTATTATTATCACAGCTACAGTCTAATTTTCATAGCAATCTCCTTTAAAAAAATAAAAAAAAATTTGTGGTCAACATTGATAACACTTTACTATAGGCCTACTATTATTGTTATTTTATAGGTATTGATAATATCATCAAAAGTGACAGCTGAAGATCACAAGACTTGACGTATGAATACGCGGAAGTAGATCTAGTAGCTTTTCTAGATGTAAGATAAGGTTTTGTCTTATGAAAATTTGACTGTACTTTTTGTACTTCTTTCCATGTGAAATAAACTCAATATTATTTATGGTGGTAAGAACTAAGATATCCTTTTTTATGATCTCCATGGTCCGACGTCAGTTAGCAATCTGCCCGCTAACTTCCTGTTGCCGCCATTAACCTGAAGTCAAGTTGATGTACTCGGGGAAAATTAAAAGTTAGTTGTCCGTCTCTCTAAACGGAGGTCAACCCTAAAAGGTTAATCACGCTGTCGAGCGTAGCGGGAAAGAAGGAAGTACGCCTTATGATGATTACTACACATCACTTTAAGACAGATATGTAGTGCGAGCGGCTTTTAAAAAAAATGAATGCCATTTTGATTGTGTTCTTATCCTGAGGGTGACGTCAGTTGTTCATTTCATAGATGAGAAAAACTTGTAAAGTTGTGGTTGAAAATTATTGAAGATTAATTTTTTTTAAAGCCCTACGTTTACTAACCTTTCGGGTTGCACATATATGTTATAATTATTTTAATATGTTGGGGATGAGTAAGGTTGAATTTAAAGAAAGTGCACCCACATTTGCGTGATAGGAAAGCGGAAAACATAGGAAAATCCCTTCAGTAGTCTACACCAGAACAGGATTGAACCTCAATCTACCCGTCATCGGCAGTCTGCCTATCAACAGTTGTTCAGTCTGTCATAAGCATAGTGGCATAAGATAGTTACATTTTTAAATGAAAAGAAAAGGATGCCATTAAATTTCAGGAAACCCTTTACAGATATTCAAGAAATGTTGATATCAGCATGCTAAAAAAATTAAACTATGTTTGTACTGAATCAATATGTGATTTGTTGACTAAAAATTTTTGATATAAAAACTGTAGAAAATACTGCCCAGCCCCTTTCTCACGTCCCTTACACTCCTTTATTAATGCCTTGTATAATTTACGATCTTGACCACGGCCAGTGGTCAATATAACGCAATTAAAAACCCGGTCGTACAGTTTTGTAGTTTTTTTGTTCCCTCCTATTGCATCTTTCGAGCTGTTTGTGGGAGGAGTAGGATAGAAAGAGAGAAAAACCGGGCGGCTGGCAATGTTCTCATCTCCCGCTGACGGGAGATCTGGGCTGCGGGTGTTACTGTCCATCATACACCCGTCACACGTCTGGCAGGTCAAAACCTTTCATCTCTCGTCATATGGCATTCTCCGTGTCCCTCCCCCCTAGCCGCCCCTTCAACAACTTTCCTCTCCCTCGGGGCCCACACACCGCTAATTACTGGGGCAGACTCGTCTTAAAGAGTACACACTTGGCAAAATTAGTGACGAGCCTATTTGACGTACAGCTGACATAAATTGTGTCTTCCTTTAACTATTCGTGTTCCCTCCCATCACCGATAACTAACCATCCATGTTATATACTTTGGCCTACATTAATAAACCTAATAGGGATGGGATTAGGAAAGTTGAATTTATGGGAAATGTACCAGTACTTGCGTGGTGTGAGAGTGGAAAACTCTTTAGCAAAAACCCCTCAATCCAGCACAATCTGGGTTCTAGCCCCAATGTACCTGTTACCGTAAAACCAGACTATTTAAGCACTGAGGCATTACATTCACACATATACACATACTAATGTTACATCAAGGAGTTAGGCCTATTTTATTAAATAAATCATAAATTACTCTTTAAGGAATGTTTCTGATGTTAAAATTGATCAAATTGATTTGTTAACTATGATTTTTTAATATTTCTCAATGAGATAAATTATTATTATTATTATTATTATTATTATTATTATTATTATTATTATTATTATTATTAGCACCGCGTCTTACTACCCGTTCGGGTTATACGCACTTACGCTAATGTGTAGTGGTAGGGTGATTGTGAGATGAAATGAAGGACTAACAGTTTAACGTGGAATCCGAACCACGGTGGAGGCCTGGCATTCCCCACATTCACAAGTTGTGATTAATACACGTCTTGTCAGAGGTGAAGGAAGGGTTTGGTAATCAGATAAATTTGTGCTGGGACCGAGGATAGAACCCCGGCCGCCAGCACAGAAGTCTGACACCTTACCCCTAGACCACCAGGTCACCAATGAGATAAAAAGCTGAAAATTGGTGAAATTGTAAAAGAACCATTAAAGAGGCGTACACATTTTTCAAACTTGAAAACTGACCAAAAATAAACGCTATAAAAAGTAAAAACCTAGTTTATTTAATGATTTTAGTTCTTTAACATGTTATTTGCATTTCGAAGGCGAGGAGAACCTGGAATCTAAATTATTCCAATTTCAAATCCAAAGAGAAATTTTGAATTATAGCAAACACAGTGACCTGTGCTTAGTACAGGAGCTATCTCATGTCACGTGTGTACTTTTATGTGCCATAAATTTGATTACTGGGCCCTATACTACACATATAGGAGCGATAAATAATTGGTCACACGGTCCAAATCATGGTGGTCTGGCCGCCATATTGGAAAATAGCTGCCATATTGCTTAATATTAGGCCTACTGTATCTTTATATCTATTGATACAACGATACAACTTTCTCACTATCAAGTTTAATATGAACAAAATTACTACCCACCTCGGTGACCGAATGGTCTAAGATGCTACTATTGCAGTAGACTAAACTACCGATCATGAGGATATTAAGGTTTGAATCTCAGTAGAGTGCACTGATAGTGATTTTTCCAAAATGATTTTTCACTATCCCTCCACTAAAATTCAGTTACACTTCCTGTAAATATAACCTTCCACATCTCTAAAACTATTAAAGTAATTAGTACATAAGCTTATAATCCAAACGGGTAGTAAGACGTGGTGCTAAGAAAAGAAAAAAAAATTGCGAATAAATTAGTCAAATGATTAGGTAAGGAAACGTTTGGATTCAAATCAAAGTATTCTGATATAACACAATTGAACTTGACATGGTTATTCTAGAACATGTGTTACAAACTAACCTAAACAAAAGTTGGAAATTACCTTTTGTTCGGATAAAACCATTTTGTAGGTACCTCGCAGGGGTCGAACCACGGTATCCTCTCTCTCTCTCTCTCTATCTCTCTCCAACCACTAGGGATGGCTTAACAGGTTTGACCGACAATATAAATTAAACTCGACTTGAAACCCACGTGTAATAATTGGTATTTTCTGTTTGTTTGTTTGTCTAAATAATTAATACCCAGATTTGGTGGCCCCGTGATTTAAGCCATCCTTCTTACGATGGACTTGAATACCAGTTACAGGGATGTCGGGGTTCGAATCCTAAACAGATGTATAACAGACCCGATGTTAGTGATACATTCCCCCACCGGGCGCTTTAGCCGAACGTGTGTGTGGGAAAATGAGAACTAGAATCGCTGTTATTGTTTCTTTAAGATGAATTAAGCTTATGTGTATTTTTTCATTAGAGCATTTTTATTGCCGGTTAAGGTTATACGCTTGTGTGATAATCCTGACAATGTGTTAGGAATGAGTGAAGTTGAATTTAGAGGAAATGTACTCGCATTTTCGTGGAGGAAGTGTGGGAACTCATATAGGAGAAAATAAAACATCAGTATTGATGTACATGAATTGTAAAGAAACTGATCCGTGCTTTGTATTCCTCTTCCCGAGCTGTGGAATAAAAGTTCCAGGTCAAGTTTTACACTAAACTGCAGAAAGAGAACTTAAAAAAATCAGAAAGATCTCACATTTAGAGAAGAGTCTGCTTTAGAAACAAGCTTAGCTTTACAGGTGCGTAAGGCCGACCAAAGCCGCAATTGTGGAAAGTTTTACGAAGTTAGTTTGAGTGCGTTGTTTTCAAGGAGATCCCCGCACACCCCTCCCTCGATACCTGAATGAAGGGAGCAGGTGTCAGTAATAATTGCCTAAAAGAGGCGCCTCCCATGATCCGCAGTGACGTGACGTCAACCCCCCCCCCCACACCCCTTTCAACCCTCCTTACGACTGTATTAGGCGGCATCCTTGTCGATGAGACGTCGGGCGTCCTTTTGATTGGATTTGCGATGTCGACCCCGTCAGAAGTTTCTGGTAACACCTAGTGACGTCGGTCTGGCTAGATGTTTAAACTCGCAACCTTGCGTCACTTGTCATCTCCGGTAAGATCAGCAAAAACCCACCCACACCCTCCTTTTCAAACCTTTGTTGCGTGGTTACATGGACCTGCTCCACGTGAAGCATGAGGTGTGCGCACGATCACACGTATCTGTACACTTCGTTTACCCTGAAAGGTGGCAGTCTTACCTTGACCGATTTTTTCAACCGGTGTGGCGTGAAGGGTCAGCTAGTGGTCCACCAGAGTTTGGGGGGAAGATAGAAAAGAAGCGAGAACAAATTTAAGATTAAAAATACATATTTTAGAATTAATATTATAAGGACCCTCGGCCCTATCGAGTGCAAGTCTGAAACCTATGTTGTGAGATGGTGGGTGGGAGGGTGAAAGGCGTGGCGTGGTTCCACAACTGACCAAAGTATCCTTCCGCACCAACACGAACAGATGGACCATGAAAAACATAGATGGCGCTAGCTAACGGACAGGTCTTGCGGAAAAATCATACGTTTGGAAATATCAGTTTTCTCGAGAACGAGGTAAATTTTTATGGTAATATTTTCAACACCTTTTCTAAGATAATGTATCAATGTTTATTAGGAGTTACATTTTCTTTCTTTTTTTTTTTACTATGCAGCTGGCAGTTTTTTATTGAAAAATGTCAAAATTATTGATATTTTACACTGTTAAAATTATAGAGGAGGTTTGTATATAAAAAGTATAACTTAATCAACATGCTTCTACTCTTGAACAAACCGTTCCCGCAAAGAAAATGCAAAACAATAAACATTCTATAAGATAACCTTTTGTTCCCATGGCTCTGCATTTCAATGTCAAATGAAAAGGGCCAATCGCCTTTAAAAAAATGTGATCATTAGAATTTGAGCTATTGAACTTTTAAAACACATTTATAATACTTATCTGTCTAGTAATAAATTCTTTCCTTAAAAAACCGATGGTGTGCCTTGAAAATTTTAAAGACGTGTTAAATGTGCCATAAGTTAAAAAAGTTTGAGAACTTTTTGTTATCACCACATTTTACTACCTGATGAGGTTCTACGCATATGTTATATTTACTTTAATGGGGTAATGATGAGGAAGGAAGCATTTTAGAGGTAATCAACCCAAATTTACGTGGAAGGAGAGTGGAAAACGATTTAGGAAAATCACCCTCAGTAGACCCAACCGGTATTTGAGCCCCAATCTCCACGTCTTCAGCAGTTCAGTCTAACACAAGCGTGAAGGCTGCGATCATTTAGCAACTGAAGCGGGCGATTGAGAATACACTATGGTCCAGGTCTGTCAAAGCAATCTTGCAACATCTTTCAGGATAAAATTAGTACCAGCGATCTTTTTTCACTCTGAAACTAATGTTTAGCTAGCTCAAAAAAAGTAAACTACTGCACTGACAATTGTTTTGTTTTCCCCACGTCTTACTACCCGCATTTAACCACACTATTGGGTTAAGCATAAGTAAGGTAAATTTGGTAGAATATGTACCTTCATTTGCGCGTAAGGCAGGTTGGGAAACAATTTAGTGAAAATAACACCGTCAGTACACCCAGACTGTGATCGAACCTAAACTAAAGACGAGCTTGTCCTTTAATCCATGTGCCCACGGATGTTTGTGGCACACGACTTACCAACAACCTTAACATGGGACTTTAAACATATATCTAATGTTATATCTGGGTAATAAGAGCAACACAGCGGTGGACGAATGGTCTAACTCTAAGGCATCACTCTCGCACTACACCGTACTGCCGTTGACATGGGCATTAGGTTTCGAATCCCGGTTGGGTGAATTTTTCATAAATTGTTTTCCATTCCACCTCCAGCCACGAATTCCGGTGCAATTCCATTTAATTTAACCTTCCTCATCCCTAACACAATAACGTAATTAGTTCATACACATAGACTAAACGAGTAGTGAGACGCTGTGAAACAAATTATAATAATTTAATGTTTAAGGTCCACCTTGGATATGATCCAGGTTCACCTGGACTTAGATTTGGTTCTAAACTAACAAGTTTCTTTGCTGCCGACTTTGTAGTCCCCCACCTTCCCCTATCTACGTGGCAATGTAATTAGTAAACTATACAAGAAGTGATCCAGCAAGGTGCAAGCAGATATCAGATCCAACGTGAGCATTTCTTCCCAATTAGCTCTATTTCAAGTATTATCTCTCTCACTCTGACCTCCTTGTCTGTATAACCATCTTCATCTGCCGGAGGGAGGGCTCTCTCGCTGCTGTGCTAAGCTATTTCTCCCTCCTACACCCCTCTCCCCTCTTTGTTAATAGCTAATTGGCACAGGTTCGTCGGACGATACCGTGCCGGTGTCTCGTCCTGTCTGCTTTCCGGCTCACTTTTGACGTGCTTCGACTTCGGAAAGATTTGACGATACCGAAGAGAAGTTTTCGCCCGAGATATGGCCGTCATTAAAAGAAACACACACACACACACATAGCGTCTTTAATTAATTTCTAGCCGACGTCAAAAGAAATGTGAAGCATTTTATGTTTCCATAGCCAACCCTTATTTAATATTCATGATCGTTTGAAAGTAATGATCACTTTAAAACTCAATATGGTCGTTAGTTTTATATTAGACGCAGGGAGGGCTTTCTACGAGCAAGGAACTTATCGAAATTATACAAGCTGACCATGATCCAATTATTAGGGTATATACTCATTCAATTAAATATATTAACTATTATTACTTTTGATTAAAGCGTATTCGTTCAAGTATAATCAATACAAATATCAAACTTAAATATTTATGATCAGAAAAAATAACTCATACATAGTGGGAGTGAAATATTTCAATGTTGCACCAGATTGTTGATTTGTTCTTTACTTGTCTTCGTTGACTATCGCTTGTCTCAATTTGTTCTCACTTATCTCAGATAATATTAATTGGTCTCAGATGAATCAATAGTTTCAAATAACACTCATTTACTCAGACTAATATGACTAATTTGTCTCATTTTATTATATCTTGTATTGGTCGACTCGCACTTGTTTCAGTTATCTCTCAGAGTATTTTTTGCAATGAACAAATACGTTTACATATAATTTTTTTAAAATGATTTCTCAAATATGTTCAACACACATAATAGTAACTTAGCTACTTAATCTAAGGGGTTATGATGATGAATGTAACTGAGATAGAATTCAACAGAAATTGCCTGGAGATGGAATGGAGAACAAATTAAAACACCAGCAATACCGACACGTGGACCCAGCTAAGACTCTACATATCAACATCACTGGCTAGATTCAAGACTATTTTTAATCCCTACATCAGTTCTGTAAGAGGTTTGGATTTTACTTCCTTTAGCTACAAGACTTGTTTTTATATCTAAGATAATACCGTATTCATTTAAATTTAATACTTACCTACTCAATGACATTAGCAGGTCAAAAGTTCATCGCCGCACTTACAAAAGTACGCCAACTATCCCTATCTTGAGTTTAATTACTAAGTTTAATAATTTTAAAATATTGAAATGAGATGAAAAATATGTATTATTGTTTCATATGTTTTTAAAAGTTGAAATTAATCATCTTTAGAGCACTACCATGTCCCATTCTTTCAAATCTGACACTTAAAACAATATAATTGAACTCGTTAGTTTTGAAAAATGACATCTGGACACGGGAATCGAATCCGGGATAGTTGAATAACATTCGATACTACTAAAAATATAAGAAGAAAAAAAAGGGTTGGGTTTGACGATAATTATTTCAAATAACAAGTCAAGTCACTGTCTAGTTTCAATCGTTCGATAAAAATTGGTTAAGTGTAAGAAAAGGCAGTAGCCTTAACTTCGCCATTAAAGTCGATTATTATTATTATTATTATTAAAAATAATACCGTCGACAAATTTACCAATCATATTTGTTCCCTTTCACAAACTGTGACATATTATTAGACCTAAAATAGAAAAGGCAGGAACTTCATTATTCTTACTTATATAAGTGCCATTAGACTCACTCGTTAGACTCACATCGGTGGGGACGCAGACTATAATGTCAGGCTCACATTGTCTGGTTTTTACTGTGACTGGGAGGTCAAGGATCACGACCCGGCTGTGTGTAATGAGTGTGTTTGTTTATTTTAAATGATTTTTCCATTTCTTATACTGTCGAAAATTCAATTACATTGACTCTGAATTCTTTCTTACCCACCCCTTTCCCCAAGCGAGATCAATTAAATGGTACGGTGCACCACAGATACTTTCTCGCTTTTTATTTAGTCAATAAAAATAGAAACATTCAATTTAAACTAATAAAATAAGTGAAACAAAATAATATATATTATTTCAGAAACATTCCACCAAATAGCATAAATGAAATAATATACGATGTTAGAGAAATACATTGAGGGGAAAGTAGCATCTTGGTCCACCAAAGAGCAAAACAACCAACTCCCCCACCCCATCCCAGACAACCATTTAAAAATACAATTTTTTGATAATGGCTCGTACACAATTGGTTTCATAAAAATATTTTTCAAATAAAAGTGTCGATTTTAATAGTCATACAACTTTGTAGTGGTCAAAGAGTTGCAGAGCTATCAAAATGGTTGATATTGTCACGTATGTAAAGTAGCCTCTAAGTCGTTTATCCATAAATAGGTTATGCGATGCACCAATTTGTTAATAATGTTAACAGTTCCTAGATACGAGTGTTAATCAACATCGTTAGAGCGTTATTCGAAATAAGAGATTATTTACCGTTTCACCTCTGTAAACTACCCTTAATTTTAGGTTTATATAGCTAATTAAAAAAACAACCTTTGTGAAAACTTAGGAACATTCTAAATACCAGGTTTTAGTCCAATTGGTGAAATGTTTTCGGTTCTAGGCTAAGATGCAGACACACAAATACAGACAGACATACAGAAGACTTCGCATGAACCACTTTTTTGGTGTTCAGGGGATCATGAAACGCCCTCCATCAAAATATAGTTATATTTTTTTGATGATAACAATACTTCCTTTCTCCGAGTGGTCGCGATTAAGTTAGTATTCGTATAACCCTGACGAGTAGTAAGACATTGTGGAGAATTAGCACTTTGAGGGTATTTAGTAATTTAAAAAAGGTTTTTTTTCCAGTAGTGTAAAAATAAGTACTTATTAATAAGTTTCAAAATAAGTACTCTTTATCCATAGCAACATTCATTCAGCCGAGTTTTTTTACACCGTGACTTACTACCCATTCGGGTTATTCGTATACTTACCCTACTTGACACAGCTATATTATTATTAGCACCGCGTCTTACTACCCGTTCGGGTTGTACGCACTTAGGCTAATGTGTAATGGTAGGGTGATTGTGAGATGAAATGGAGGACCTACAGTTTAACGTGGAATCCGAACCACGGTGGAGGCCTGGCATTCCCCACATTCACAAGATGTCTTGTCAGAGGTGAAGGAATGGTTTGGTAATCAGATAAATCTTTGCCGCGACCGAAGATTGAACCCCGGCCGCCAGCACAGAAGTCTGACACCTTACCCCTAGACCACCAGGTCACTGACACAGCTATAACGTTGGATGTAGTAGAGATGAGAAAGGTACAGAGTGTAAAGTATCTTGAAAGCGTGATTGAGACGAAGGTTAGGGGTAGAGAGGATCTAATAAGAAGAGGACAGCAGCGGGAGTCATTCTATAGGTGTGTAAGACACCTGCTATGGAGAGTAGAAGTCCCCTTGAAGGTAAGAAAGTGGTGAATAGGGCGTAATTTG
The DNA here is from genome assembly GCA_902151425.1 of Timema shepardi. NCBI lineage: Eukaryota > Metazoa > Arthropoda > Insecta > Phasmatodea > Timematidae > Timema > Timema shepardi. The sequence goes on from CABFVX010000347.1 coordinate 19,570, forward strand.
TACTCATAGTCACATATGCAACAAAAACACGGACAATGAATGTAAGAGAGACTGGGAAAGTAGAGGTTACAAGAATGGAGTTAGTGAGGAGCGTGTTAGCTGTCGCGGGGAGAAACGGGATTAGGAACCAAGAAAGCTATGGTTAGGAGCAGATAACAGGAGGTATGCGAGTGGGAGGAGAAGAATGGAAACAACTAAGGTAGGAATAATGGTGGAAGGACAGAGGAAGATATAAGGCACTTTACTAAACTGACCCGGACACAGGCGGGAAACCAGTTGATGTGGTTGATGATACTATTTGGTTCAGGATGAGGATAGTTGGATTTTGATAAAATGCACCCCAATTTTCTTGGAGATTGGAAAATAATTTAGGAAAAAACATCCTTGGTATGCCTGGATTCGAGCCCCGATTTCCAAGTTATCGGCAGTCCAGTATGTTGTGAGTAGCACCTTAAACCAGGAGCCGGCAACCGGTTGATTACATGGCAGTTTAAAATAAATTGAGCAAGAAAATGTCATCGTTATTAGCAGTCGATCTTCAAGTCTCCTAAACTCGCAAATATATCAAGTACTTTCATATAATACTAGAATATAACCAAACTAACCTTAATCGACCAAATCAGATATGACACTTTTTACATTTGTAGCCTTTTTATAATCATTTAAAAATCGATTAGAGTTGATTTTTAATCCCTTTCACCACTTTTATAACTTTCTACATAAAGTGCCCGGCCTCGACAGGGAGAAATATTCTACGATAAACTAGAAATTTCGAATTTTAAGACGAATCAGACTATCATGTTTGCCAAATTTAGTTTTTCTGCCACGCCTAAAATATTTTTTTTTCTTAACCCCCTTCCCTTCTCTCTTTACCAAAATCACAACTAAAAATTTAACATTTTCAGCCCTTAACATTTAATTGGAGTGGTATTTTTACCTGCCCACCAAATTTAATTTTTCCACCACACTGGTAAGTAGTTGTTTAGTTAGGCTACTAATAGTTAGTAAAATTTTAAACACCATCCGACATATTTTCTCCAATTCACTCTAATTAATTTAAAATTTTAAGATGTATTGGGTTTCCTGAATTTGTTTCTCTACCTATCTATCAAATTTTAATTTTCTACCTTATCTAAAAGGCTTTATTCAAATTATGTGCCTTCCATTTCCTGGATCCCCCTTTTTAAATTTCTCAAATTTAGATTTTTATAGCTACATGACTCAATCTCGCTATCTTACTGCCAAGTTAAGTTCAAGTTTCCAGGTCCAGGGGTTGGGAATATATGGTGATGAGTGAGCCAGTAAGTGGGTTTTGCCTTTTATATACAAAGATAGATGAACAAATAATTTATTATACTAAACCCACTTAATTACACATTTAGATAATAGCATAACTGTGCATTTTTCTTTTAATCAAGGGATCTGTTTTGGCGACAACATTTTTAAAGGTTGCATGGTCTAACCATAAATATACATTACATTATTGGCGTCCATCTTATAAATCCCATATACTGTGCAGAAATGTATTTATTGCAACTTATTTTATGAAACATTTCTATTTGATAAAATTATACACTATTATTATTATTATTAATAATAATAATGATACACTATTATTATTAATAATAATAATTATACTTACTGTATGGAACTATGAAAGAAAGTTCATTGCTGCTCCTACGCCCCCTATCCCTAACGTAAGCTAGTTCTATCCAGACCACTTAATTCCACCCTATCCCTAACTTTGAGCTAGTTCTATCCAGACCCCTTGATTACACCCTATCCCTAACTTTGAGCTAGTTCTATCCAGACCACTTAATTTCACCTTATCTCTAACTTAAGCTAGTTATATTCAGTCCACCTCATTACACCCTACCCCTATCGTGAGATAGTTTGATCCATTCCACCTTATTACAACATATTTCAGGTCCATTCTAATGTTATTCTCTCATCTGCGTCCAGATATCAACAGTTCCTGAATATCTATCGTGAGTATTGTGGCATTATCTAACAAGCTTTTTAAATTAATAGAAAAGGTTGTCATTAAATTCCAGAAACACTCATAACAGATATTCAAGAGATTTTGAAGTCACCACGCGAATAAAATTAAATTCTATGTTTATACTGGAGTACTATTTTATTTATTTTGGCAAAAAAATAAAATATTTTGGCATGAAGACTGTAAAAACACTTAATTTTTCTAGCGACCCCTTCAATTTCACCTTAATAGTTGACGGTAAACTATTTACCTTACAATGAAATAGCTTTATAATTCTTTGAATGATTTTACTGCCCTTGAAGTTCCCAAAATTAACGCATGCTCTTTTCGACCATACTAGTAACTAGCAGAAACATTTAAAGTCACGCTCACCACTAAACTTTTTTTTTACCCTCCTCCAGTAAATAACTAGTTCGGGCTATTATGTTTGACAGCATTACCGTCCGTAGCGACATTTAAAACTTAATCAATCGTGAACGCAATAGGACTACACACTGTATTTTTGTTACCGTGGTTGTATTTTTGTGCTGTAGAGACCCTCCATTGTTGGTCCAGTGAAGGGTGATGTGTCACATTGAGATTCAGGACTGACAACCTAACTGCCATGTCTACCCTTCTGCTTTACTGTTGAGCCATTTAATAAATCCTTAGGACAGAATTTGAGATGGGATTTAGTGTTATCCTAAATAACATTTGTTATTGGGTAAATGTATATTTAGTTATATATTAACCCAATAATAAATGTTTTAAATATATATATTTTTAGCGCCACGTTTTATTACCGCTTTGGGTATTACGTCAATGCACTAATTACTATTAAGGATAAAGGGTATCCGCATTTGCGTGGAGGAAGAGGGGGAAAATTTAAATAAAATCTCAATATACCTAACAGGGATCGAACCTATACTGCAAGAGCGACGCCCTAGTCCACCAAAGTGGGTGTTAATATATTATTACTACTAATATTAGTATTATAATAATATAATTATTGTTTTCAACGCTTTTGTATCATTATTGCTAAGCTTATACTCAATTTTTAATTTCACTCTTTGATTCTTTATTTATGATTTAAGGCCGAGTCTGTAATGAATGGTGGAAATCATCTGCTACTACGAGCGTCCATCACAGACTCTGCCTTAAGCTATGAGGGATGGTCTTGAGCACGGGACAAACTCTGGGTAGCTCAGTGGTAAAGCATTGGCGCGTTAAGCCAAAGGTCCCGGGTTATATTTCCATCTCCAGTTATGATTTTTCAATTTACAAACGTAAAACACACAGGCCAATCATCATATGAAGGGACTTTTAGGGAAATACAAATACATTTTTTAGGCCAAAATTTATATTTTTATATATTTTATTGTTCTTTTCAAGGTGGAGATAAAATCTATCAAAAGTGACAGCTGCATATCACATGACATGATGTATGAATGTGTGAAAGTAGATCTAGTGGCTTTTCTAGCTGTCCGGTAAGAGCAGTCCTTCCTATAAAAATTGGACTGTACTAGTCAATGCAATAGTTGTATACTTTCTGTTTTGTTTTGTTATTTACATACTAATTAAAACAAAAACAGAGATATAACGTGGGACTTAAGGTGGGGGGATGTAGGGGACGTGAGGAAAGTTGAGTGTTTTTGCAGTTTTTATCTCAAAATATTATTGTAGTCTTATAGTAATAGCAAAAGTTTTTAACATCTGTCAAGGGTGTCCTGGAATTTAATGACAACTGTTTCTTTACATTGAAAAAGTTTGCCATTTAATTCCGCTTTGCTCATCACTAGAGCCTGGATTTTTATATGGTAATAAACCTACAAATTATGTAGTAAAATACGTAATAATTAAAAAATATGTAACAATGAATAAAATTTCTTTTCCCAAGTTAATAATACATATATTATTCAAACGAAATTTAATTTTATGGCTGCAAGATCCTGAAGGAACTAATAGAAACACACTTTTTTAAATATACACCGGTTTAATTACTATTTTAAGGAGTTTTATTGCAGTATTAATTGGTTTTACACCACATTTATTTCCCATTAATTAAAGAATTCAAATAGATGGCGTTATATAATTTATTTGAGAAAAAATACAAACATTACAAACTTTCAATGAAACCTCCACTGTTGCTGGCTCTTTGAAAACAAGTGAACGTTAAACCACTCCAGATTTTTTAGAGTCGATTTCATAGAATTCAATTTTTCGCGTTGTGTTTAAATGTTTGATCTCGACATACTAGTTATTATTAATATTACACTAACAAGTTTATACATGGTTGGTCTTTTTTTTCTTTTTCAAAACACCATCCTACAGTGCGTACCGTATTATTGTGACAAGCTTTAAATTAATTACCTCGATTGATTTGGGTTCAGTTTTCGCCATTTTGTCTTTGCCTTGTCTCTTTCTTCTCCCGACCAAAGAACAATAAGAAAAAAAAATTGAGTAAATTATCCTTAAGTATATTTTATTCATAAAACAAGCACATCATCTTGTTAATCGCAAAAATAAATCATTCTTGATATGTAGACTTTAAATGAAATTGTTCGAATATTTTTAACAAAATTCAAATGTTCAAAGATAAAGTATTTGTTATTTGTAACTATAACAACGTATTCTTATTTATCATGAATAAACAATTCAGAGATTCCCTTTTTGAATTCAATCTTGGTCAATTTCTAAGAAATTCAAATTCTCTATAATTTGTTTTAAGTAAACTACCCTTAAATTAATTTATTTTATATAAATAAAGACATTCTTTTTGATATCTAAAATAGTCTTCCGATACCAATTTTGAACCAAATCGTTGAAGATTTATTAAAAAGTTTTTTTAAAGAACCAATAATTAGTTAACTACTATTAAACTACTTTTAAAAACCTACACAACGATACAACGATTTATAATTAAAACAACTTGACAGACACCCATTTTGAACCAAATTGCTATGGCTTTTTTTAGTATTCAAATTTAAATAACAGTCATCAGTAAACTATCAATAAACTCGTTTGCCCATAAAAACAAGTATACAGCTTTATTTGTCATGTTATTGTCAAAACACTCCTTAGATATACATTATAAGCCAAATTGTTACAGCCATTTGCAAAATAGTTCGAATTTTCAAAAATCACTCCCTCAGAAAACGTCTCTTTATCGGATATTTATCTAAAAATAAGTATACAGGGCTATTTGCCATATCAAAGACTCTTTAGATACCCATTTAGAATCAAAACGTTAGCATTCTTTTATTAAATATTTCAAGTTTTTGAAAAAAATCAGTTTATAGTAAACTACCCATAAATGAGGTTCTACCCCCGAAACCGGTAAAGAGTGTTATTTGTTATGTAAAACACTACCAAGATACCCATTTGAAACTGAATCGTTAGAACCATTTGTAAAATATTTCACGGTTTTGAAAAATCAGTAATCAGTAAACCACCTTTCAACAAATTTTTGCCTAGATCCATTTATATACTGTTATTTTTCATGTCAAACGAATCATAGATACCCATTTTAAACAAAATCGTTAAAGCCATTTTCAAAAAAATTGGAATTAAAAAAAACTACTCATCAGTAAACTACCCTTAATTGAAGGGTTAGTGTTAAAAAAACAACATCTTTTGGCATTACCCTTTAACATCTAGCTATCAAGTTTGAACAAAATACATGAAACCATTTTGGATCCGAGGCCAGGGACAGACATGGGGACAGACAGAATTTTAAAATCCACTTTTTACTTTCTCTCGACACCTAGGAGGGAAAGTCTTGTGATCGTAAAAAAATTCGAGCTCGAGATTTTGAGAAATGTCGACGTCTCATGACCCTTTGAAGCCACACAAGTAGTTTTCGCAATGCCGTCTGTCTGTACCTCGGGCTAGAGCAGAAACTATTTTACTGATTGGACTAAAACCGGGTATCTGGGGTGTTTTATAAGGTCCTCCCGAGGTATTTTCTGTATTTGATGTCTAAGAGTAGTTTACTGAGGGGCAAAAAAAGAAAATAATTGATTTTCTCGAAATTCACTCGAACGAGTTTGATAAAATTTTATATCGAGATACTGTTTATCTTGTTAAACAAGTTGGCAATTCTCATTTTCTCATGAAAATGACTTTGAGAGTGCTTAACATGACAAAAATGTTCAAATTTTCATCATTTATCCGTAACTATTTGAGTTACAAAATATCTTATCATTGTAAAGTTGTAATATTATTAAAATACAAATCCTTTATTTGAAATATATTTTTATAGTCTAAATAGTTTATGAGATATTATCATATATATACTTTTAAGTTCAGCCCTTAGAAATGGAATTCGATACTTTGCTCTTTAGTGGACAAGGATGTTTCTTTTTTTAAATCAATTTTTCTTTAACAGTGTTCCTATTTCACAATGCCATAGAGTAAGTAAGTAATTAAGTAAGTAACAGTGTATATTATTTCATCTATGATCTTTGGTGTAATTTTTCTACAACAATGTATAAACATATATTATTTCGTTTCACAAACCTTACACGTTTTTAGTTAAAGTCTATTTTAAGATAATGTAGAGATAAGGTCTGTGCGGTGAGCCATACTATTTATTTGGGTTTGTGTTCATATAAAACGTAAAACTTCGTTATAATCTTGAGATGGATTTTTTTCATGATCACAATATTTATCTTGACATGATGAAGTAAATAAATGCCAAACATGTATCTTTGTGTAATATTTTCATTAAATTCAGTAAAACATGGGAAATTAAAACTGAAAATAAAGTATAAAAACAACCAAATTAACTGACATTTCACTTGTCACAATTTTAACTGGCAGGATTAAAATATGTAGGGCCTAAATACCGGTACACAAAGATCCAGGCTCTTCTCAAGATCGATATTCAAGAGCTGATGATATCACCATGAGACGAAACTTAAACTCTATGTTTCTACTGGATCAATGATTGATTTGTTTCGCTCAAAAGAGGTTTTTTCTATAAAAACTGCAATAACTGCAAAAACATTGGCCTTTCCTCGCGTTTCCCATATCTCCATCCTAACAATTACTCTTAACTCTCAATTGAAGCTTGAATGGCAAACATTCTGGAAAAAAAACCCTTAGATTAAGCTATTAGTAGACAATATTTTAAAATATAAACCTTGATTTTTTTGAATGTGAAAATAGCTATGTCTAAAAAAATAGCAAGAGAGAGAGAGAGACGGACAGACACACAGAAGGCCACTCTAGGTGTAACCAGTGGTAATACCCCTTATTGAAGCTTCAAGCCTGACACTAATTACCCCCACTCACGTCACAGTAGCATAGTTTTCGAGAGTTAAACCTCCCCCATACCCCGTCAGCCCCTCTATACCTGTGTGAGGTTGGACCCATACGAGTACATTACACGTAATGCATGTCTCGACTAACCACCTCGATTTGTCTATATTTTGAACACTCTCTTCGAGAATAAATAGGTCATTAAATCTTTAAAAAGTCTCAAACTTTTTTTTTTAGTGCACCCACGTTTTATCTTAAAATTTAATATCCCCATACTTCCCTCCCGGATAATTTAGTATTTTATATTGAGTGACTTTGTCACTAGAGCATACAGCGGTTTTTGTTAAATTTGGAAAAATTAATATTTAAATAACTTTTTATTAACTTTAAAGAGTTTCATATATGGTATTTAATTTCCTATAAGAAGTTCGAAGATTTATTTTTATTCTGTGTTGTATAATAAATACATATCTACTGTAGGCCTACATATGCGATTTGTTTAACGATATGTTGTACATACTAGTACATACTTGATATGCTTTTTTAAGTATTATATTTTCAATAAAGTCTTTTAGTGTGAAATCCTATTTTTTTCTATAAGATATTTTATCTGGGTTTTCAACTATACGTACTAATCTAAGTTCTGATAAATTCCGGATAATAGAGGTTCTACCGTACTTAAAAAATATACTAATTTTAGTTTTTTAAGAACATATTTAAATTTCAGTAAGGAGATATTTACAATATAATGTGAGAAATTATCAATAGTAGACCTAGTTAGAGTCAATCTTTAATTTTGGCGTAGTGAGTATGAAATGTGTTTAAACAAATAGTCAAATTATACGTATATGTTTGGGATTATACCTTGTAGTTAATAATTAATTATTATAAAACACGAAAATAAATATTTATTTTTTATTACTCAAATAGTGATTAATCAATAATATTTTTTTTTAATCTATTACAAATGATAATAAAAGATCAGTAAAATTAATTTAAGAGGTGAAGTTGATAGTTTAGCTTGATTTATAGAATTAAATGAAAGCATAAATAAAATATAGCATTATTAGACAATAAACAAGTTGATAATCTGTTGCGATATGCAGAGTTAAAATATTAAAAACATCTAACTATATGAATTGGTTATTTTCTTAGCTGTAATCCTGTACTCCTTTGAGTTGATGGCTGCCATATATCTTTAGGCGACTGATTTCAATGCAAGGTGTGCATCATCTTCAGATGTTCAGTAACAACACTAACAATCCACGGTAGAATCACAACACAGGCACCAATACTCGAATGCTCAGCCACAACTATTTATGTCATTCCTTTCAGTTTACAAATATTTAATTTAGAGTCTGTTAAAAAATATATTATAATTACCCTATATACTGTAGATCTATCTTACCCGTTCGGAATCTTCAGATTTAACTATATTTATAGGTTAGGGATAAGGAAGGTAGAGTTTAGAAGAGATGTACTCGAATTTGCGAGGAGAGAGATAAGGAAAGATACGGTAAAAAACACATAAAAATACACCCAATCAACCGGGATTTGAGCCTCGACCTCCCCATCGTTTGCTGTTCCAGTCAATTGCGAGAGTGACGCCTTATGCCAAGATCACGATCAACTTAACTTTAACTTAACGTAACGTTCACCTATAGTTCACTTATCGTAAAGAAACCAGTGGGCTATCACGATTCACGTAACTTAAAGTAACAGCTTGAGCCAAACATCAGCATTCGAGAGCATATATGTTGATATGTGATCTGTACTATTTGTCAACAGTGCTATCAGTGACTTTACTATGTATGGTTTACTTTTGATATATTTAACTACATCGCAATAAAATATTTATAATTCAAACTAAATGTATCGAATTTAAGTTTTTTTGAAGTGTTATGTTATACTCGTTATCAATCATGATGTAGAAGTAAAATCTATATTCAATACCTTATAAACAAATGAAGTAACGATACTTGCGAAATTGTGATTCCGGCATTAGACCCGGGGTAGGCAGCCCAATCCCCAATCGCCACACGCGACAAATTGGCTGTTCATAAAAGTGTGGTGAAATTGAGTTTGCTAACTCTCTCTGGAGGCGTGTGCTGGTTGTAACGTTACATTCCCTACGTGTCTTTGTAAACATTCCGCCTCTGCATTGAGTTCAGATATTTAATCAATGCATCTGCGTCTTTTAATACAAAAGGCTTATCAAAATTTTGCATTAAATTGTTTTACATTTTCAATCCAAACAATTCTCATCATTCGCGTTTGAGGCAGTTGTAACCGAGTAATAAAAGTGTACATCTTTGAATAAACTTGTTCAAACAGTGTGTGTGTGTGTGTTGTTTTAAATATTTGATTGACCAACATAGTTTCTCAATTTTTACACGGTGTGGCGAGTTTCACTTCTCATTCGCCACCCTTGTGGCTACATTGAAAAACATTGTTGCTTACCTTTACCTTAGACCAGTCGACCAATGAAATGGGTCAGACGTTTATTATTAATCGAATAATATATATCTTATAATGTGATCAACTAACAAAATACTATTTATTTGATCTAACCAAAAAAAGGAAGGTGAAAATAATACAACTTTTTAAAATCGATAGCAAAATTAAGTCTCTTCTCGATATTTTAACTATCAAATTAGGCGTACAATCCTCTAGCCAAAATAAAGTGAAAATGAGAAATCTCATTTGATTCTGTGACTGAACATGTTCCGACTAACTCCAACCATATATTTACATCGACACATCAACCGTTGCCCCGTTCAGGTGAGGGAAGGGGGGGAATATGGGGTTAGAGGAGGGGTTAAAGGGGGTCACTCAGTTTTTTTGTTTGTTTTTTTCAATAGAGACGGATATTGAAGTGCGGTGTACGTGGTTTTGAACGCGCTATTGTCTGTCCGATTGTAACATTCAATAGTGTCAATCCCTCACTTCGCTTTAAAACAAAAAAAAACCCTCCCAAAACCTCATTCCCTCTTCCTCCGTTTTAACCCACTCTTCCAATAACCTATCCCTCAACACATATACACGGGAGGGGGGGGGGAGCAAAGAGGGACAGTGAAAGTATCGCACTAAATAGTTTGAATTTTGTAACACGCTTTCCCGGGTTTAGTACCGGACTGTTAGGATATATCAAGTGAGTTAAGCCCCTCCCCCTTTCACCCCTGCAACGCCACTTTCAGTGCAGTGGATCAGACCAGTTTTGATTGGGTTTTGTCTCTTTGTTGTTTCTGTTAAATGATGAGGAAAGGATCACGCGCGTTTATAATGGGGGGGGGAGGAATTTAGTCCTATTTTCTGACAAAACCCCCTTTTTTGCCTTGTTTTTTTTTCCCCCAGAGGGATTATACCCACATGTAAAATGTCAAGTGGATGATAATATTCTCACGGGTCGAATTAGGTTTGTTTCAGGATCGCACTATTAATTTATGTTATTTATTAGTCTTAATAAAATAATAATGTAGGTTTAACAAGTACTGCTTTTATGGAGAGCTCTATATTACAAGCCACTAAAAGTTATATGTTTTATTACATTCCCTAAAAATCTATTGATGTAGGCCCTCTTTTCGTGTTTGTGTGCCTCTTACCACAGTCCAATTTTCATAAGAAGACACTTTAAGAAGTAATTAGCTTTTTTTTTTACGACCAACATTGATAACATTTTACCATATTATGTGTTATTTTATAGGTAAATATAATATGTATGAATAGTGACAGATACAGATCACATGACTTGACGTGTGACTACATGAAAGTAGATCTAGTAGCTTTTCTAGCTGTTAGATAAGATTATTCCTGTGAAAATGGTACTGTATCTACCCTGGCTATCCTCTATATATACATATATATATATGCTTACTAATTGGGTAGGGATGAGGGAGGTATAATTTATAGAAAGTGTACCCGAATTCATGCGTAGGAAGAGTGGGAAACCATCATGTGTTATTTATAAAATATCCTGTCTATTAAAATTGGACTGTTTGACAGTATGACCTGTAAGTTTTTTTTGAATGAAAATTGTCAGACAGAGAGACAAGATACAGAGAAAATAGACTTTGAGTTTGAGTGAGAGAGAAAGATGTGACGAAGAGAGAGAGAGAGAGATAGAGAGAAAAAGAAAACCAGGCCGGTCGGCCGCGGGAGCGAATGTCTTGCAGGTTGCCTGGTGGTAATTAGCAAGGGGTCCCAAGAGTTAGGGTAGGGGGGGATAGAAGGACTGTCAAGGGGAAGGAAAAGGGGAGGGAGTTGTGACGTCACTGCGGACAGCTTGCAGGGGAAGACAAGCAGGTATCGATCAGTCAACTCAACTCCCGTCTCTAACTTGTCTGTTGTGGCCTTGGCGGCCTTCTTTCCTGTCAACTGTACTGAACGACGTCCATCGTCCGTTCATGCAAGGGACGTCCATCCACGTCACCCCGGTGCACCTTGGATAGGACGCTAGACCACGCAGTCACTCTACGCCACGTATTATTAAACTATGTTTTAGATATTTATTATTAGCACCACGTCTTACTACCCGTTCGGGTTATACGCACTTATGCTAATGTGTAATGGTAGGGTGAATGTAAGATGAAATGAAGGACCTACAGTTTAACGTGGAATCCGAACCACGGTGGAGACCTGGCATTCCTCACATTCACAAGATATCTTGTCAGAGGTGAAGGAAGGGTTTGGCAATCAAATAAATCTTTGCCGGGACCGAGGATTGAACCCCGGACGCCAGCATAGAAGTCTGACACCTTACCGCTAGACCACCAGGTCACCTATGTTTTAGATAAATTCTATATAACTACGCCCATCTCGTTAGCCGCATTGTACTATAAGGTGTCACACTCGCAATAGACTGGCACTACGGGTTCAAATCTCGGACAGGTGTATTGATGATGGTTTTATCTAAATTATTTTACATTTTACCTCCATGCTAATGAGAGTATATTTCCTCTTAATTAAACACTACTCGTTCCTAACAAATTAGTGTAATTACGCTAAGACGTGGTGCTAAACAAAGTATAAAAATAAGTTTGACTTTATTTTTGCACCACTTATTACTTACCTATACGGTATATCTACATTTATATTATGCTAGTGGGGTAGGGAAGATACAGTTTTAAAAGAATATATACACTCATTTGCACAAACCATTTAGTAAATGACGGCTGTCTGAATTCCTTCTCTTTGAAGAACATACGTCAAAGCTGAGAAGGCTATTATGTCACGTTGACGGATGGACCAGAAGGAAGGAATACTTTCTTTCCTTCTTCTGCTCTGAAGAACTCTAAAAAGAAATCCTAGAAATAGATTGGTGCCATGCTAAGTGCCGTGCTAAGAGAAGACAATGTCACACGCTCAAATATTTGTGTCGGCATGTTTTTATGAGGGACAGTGGAGTACCTTAAACACTTCTTCACTCAACCGGGATTCGAACCTTAGCCTTCTAGCCACCAACAAACCAGATTGATGATACCGACTTCTTTTTCGCACGTACCCACTGGTGCGACAGTTTCTTTTTGGCACCACGTCTTATACACATATCAACGAATTACTCTAATGTGCTAGGGATGAGGAAGGTTGAATATAGAGAAAGTGTACCTGAATATGCGTGGAGAGAGAATGGAAAACAGTGACGCTTCAGATCACTGTTTCTAAAAGTTTTGGTGATGGAGGTCAACCAAGGCCATGGGAGTGGCGGGCAAGAAAGGGGTTAAAATGTACAGGAAAAAACATTATTTTTAGGCAATTCCATCATATAAATACATTGAATTAGCAAGTAATAGTTTAATTATATTTAACATTAAAAGCCTCGTCATTTTGGACAAATAAATATTCATATTTGCTGACCTAAGGTTGGTACGATCTTCCTTTTATATTATGACTTGTGTCTAATGAGAGAAAAAAATAGCATAGTACGAATATTACATATTTAGTAGTATGCATTTAAAATGATTTATTAGGCTATATAATTATGATCATCACTCTTTAATTCATTATTACAAACTTCTTGGTATCCTGCGGACCACTCGATAGGCCGCAGTGAACCACACTTAGAGAAACACTTCCTTAGACTTTTCGGCCATCCAACTTAGTAGTTACTAACCTACCCACGATGGTGGACACACGAATTAAACGGCAAGCTAATCTAATATGATTTTCTGTTGACGGGGAGAACGTAGATCGAATCCTGGCTGGACGTGTAAAGGGTGATTTTTTTTCTTAATAAGGTTACCTTCTTTGTCCGTGCGTAAATACGGGTACATTTACTTCATATTCTATTTAGCTCATCCCAACTCATTAAAGCAATTAAATGTGTGTATTCCTGACGGGAGGTAATACTCGGAGCAAATAAACAAACTACTGCTTTGTTATTTTATTAAGTGCGTTAAAAGAGAATGAAACCATATTTAAGAAAAAAAACACTTTAAAGGAATTAGATCCCCGATCTGAGCATCATCGAGCGTGCATTCTATTTTGAGAGTGAAGCTTTTAGAACTTGCGGCCATCGAAACGGGTCAATTTCAAACCAAAATATTAAGTTGGCATCTCCAGAATCGGATTCACTTCAACACCGATAAATAGAAACAGAATTATGCAAAATATTTCCGCTTCTTGTAACATTGACTCGACCAGGAGGGAAAGCACTTGACATCAGTTTTCTTTCGTGTGATGTGTCCTCCTCACACCAGTATTTTTATATGAAGCGTCACAAATGAATGAGGAGAGTGCGCGCGCATGCGTCCTACGCGCACGCGCTTGTGTCGCCATCTACCCGTGAAATGCAAGAGTTATAGTTCTCGTTACTCTTCGTCGGGTGCTTGCCTCAGGAGGAGGTCCAATCATAAAAAAAAAACCTATGGAAACACCCGCAATATTTCACCGAACAATAAATATAAGAGTTATTCCAGGAGGAACTGACAGGAACACTCGCTGACGAACCTTCCGACAGTTTCCTTAGATTGCCCCTGGGCGTTATACAAAATAAACAGTTTTATTACTCATGTTAACGACGTCCGTGAATTCGAATTTGTTTTCCTAAGCGGGTTGCATCTTAGCTTGACGCATATAAATACTGTCACACCTTGATACCGATATGGGAAATAGAAATAGAGGAAATAAATTCAGTATTTCACCTTTCAAGACCTCTCCTTGATATGCTGATAAAACTTCCCCTCTACCACTGACGAGTATTAACACTCCATCTACTATTTGCCCCTGTAAAGCATTGACTGGCATTTCAGAATTAACATTTTTAGTTTTCTATTTTAGATAGGCATATGCTTCACAAATTTATTTAATCTACATTCCCGCAGGAATATTCCAACTGGTTATTTTCGTGGATAAATCAAATAGCCGAATTTATAAATGATAAAAAAACAGTTAACAAAACAACTACCTAACACAATATTTTAAAAAAAAATTGGTGACAATGCAAGAGTATCTTATCTATATAAAACTGTTTGACCCATTCTTCCCACGGGTGAGTGGTGTAAGCCGTGTCAAAAACATATCAAATTAGGAAGTTCAACATCCGACGACCAACATTTTAAAAGTTCCAGTGTTAAGTTCCACACTTTCCAATTTTTATGTTATCTTGTGTGATCTTTTTTTTACCAATCTATACAATTTAAATTTTCTTCCACATGAAAAGGTAGATTTTCGAATAGCTTTGGAGGGATTTTAAACTACTCTAAATTTACACCAACCCTTTTCCGTCCCCACATTCCAATTTTGAAATTTCAAGATTTATTTGGGTAATTGATATGGTTCTATTACTTGCCTGCCAAATTTCAATTTTCAACAACAAAAATAGTTTTCTTAGCACCGCGTTTTAGTACCCGTTTAGGGTTATATGCTTATGTACTAATTACGCTAATTAGTTTGGGATGAATAAGGTTGAATTTAGATGAAGTATACCCACATTTTCATGGAGAGAGTGAGAAAACATTTAGGAAAAAAACACCTTAAGTACACCCGACCGGTATTGCGAGAGTATTGCCTTAGACCATGCGGCCACAGAAGCGTGTCCGAAAATTGTTGTACCAATTTAGAGCTCTTATATTTTTTGGTTTTCAATTTTTAAATTCTATCTATTCAGACATAATTTGGTTATTCGGTAAGGTATATTTACTTAAATGCCAAATTTCAATTTCATTCCAAAGCGAGAGATTTTTTTCAATTATTTTAATAAATTGTGAGCCCTTCATTTCTTAACCCCAATTTTGAAATCTCAAATTTTCATTAATTTTTTATTTTGATAATTTGAAGCTTGAAAGTATTTAAATTTTCTAATACGCTTAAAAAGGTTTTTTATACTAGGTTTTTATATTCCTAGCTCCACTACACCACAAATTTTGATTTTAAAATTAAAAAAGGTAACATTTTTTTAAATTATCTGTGAAATTTATGCTTTACCTAAAATCTAAGATGGTGTTTTCTATAAATTCTCAAATTTCTTCTCACTCGACATTTCCCCACTATCTCTCCCATTTCTTTACCAACTCACCAAATTTCAATGTGCTATCACACCGATAAGAGGTTGATAAATTTAGTTTTATAAATTTCAAGCTCTGACCATTTGCTGTAATCAAATTTAAATTTTAAATGTTCAAACTCTGTCTATTTGGGTTTTTTTTACTTTATATTTAATAAAACATTTCAACTATCTATCACACCGAGGAGTGTTTGATATTTTTGGAAACTTTGAAGGGAACCCCTTTCCATTTACTGGACAATTATTTTGAAACTTAAGAATGTTCAAACCATCATTTGTATTTTTTGGTGGTCCTTACACTTTCCTGACAAATCTAAATACTCTACCACACTGACAAAAGGTTTGTTTTTTAGAAATTTCCAAGTGTTTCTGAAACTTCGTGTTCTGACTTGAGTGGTTTGGTGAAACGAATAGATAAAGAGCTGGAAGACGGGTCATTTCAAAGCTCTCATCGTGGCGTGAAGGGGGGAAATATACGTGTTGATTCAAATTAAACACCGGAAGCTAAAAATCTATGTTAGGTTGATAGCCTTTGACGAGTAAACTTTTAACTAAAAAGAGGAGTGAGGGCTTATTCTAAAGAACTTTTCTCAATAAAAAGTTAAGAAAACATTTAAGTGCAATAATCTGCAGCCATCGCTGCAACGGTATAAAAGTTTTTATAGTATTTTAAGAATATATTGTTTTCGTTTTACTGTTCTATACTATTTAATACTCATAAAATAAAAAGTAAATATATACCATCATCAGGAATCCTATATCGACTAGCCGTGACGTCATAGGTAGGAAACGTCAGTGTTTTTTTTTCAGGCATTCAACCTGTTAAGGATCCTCTTAGGTAGAATACAAATCCTTACTTAATTAAGCCAAAAATAATTCTGAAAGCAAAATTGGGTAGTAAGATGTGATGAAGGAAATAAGTTTACATTGACATAGAAGCAGTACAAAGGCGTCCGTTTTGTCTTCTCTGGTTTTCTGGTGGCGGATAAGTCATGAGTTTGAATCCCAGGTGAACGTACTGAGCTAATTTCCCCACCAGTTGCTATCCAGTTTCTCCCTATATACAGCTTGCATTATAAAGTCTAAGAGATAAGGAAAAGGACTAGATGTTTAAATACGTCTAGTTCAATTTTCATAGGAAGGGACAATTATAACAGCTATAGATGTAAATATATATATTTTTACGTGTTTATATGTGATCTGCAGCTGTCACTTCTGATAGATATCATAAACAAAAAGTAATAATGATAACAATATAGTAAAATATTATTAGTGTTGACAGCAAAAATAGTTTGTGTTTTCTAAAAAATCCTTCTTGTAAAAATTGGAGTATATACCAACACCCACATGTAGAGATATTGGGGAATCCCAGTGTGTAAAAAAAATACACCCGTTCTGTGGTTGGACCCTGGTCTCTGAGGTCAGAGTCAAGTAGCATCTCCTTCACTTTAATGCCCTCGATAAGCTTTTGTATTTTCGAAACATTTCGAAGGAAGAAGAAAACTTGGATATATTATGAACAGATCTAAAACATCTGACTAAATATGACATATTTCAACGTGTAGGATAATAATTTTTGTAACAGCCACTAAACAGTATTTTAACACTGACTAGTGATTAAATGACATACATAACTAGAAGAGATAAATTCAGATATATGAGCATAAAAGAATATAGCCTACTGGGTTTTATTTATTACTATAAACATTTATCTTTCCCTAGATGCATTTTATGTATGATTTAAAAAATAGCAGACTAGATATGCAACTTCACTTATCATTTAAAAAGTGACCTTGCACGCATCTATATGTGTACATATATATTTATATACATGGCGTTCTTAGTCTTAGTAATAGTAATGGAATATCTAGTTTACATCAAGTAGCTCAGTAGTGGAAAGATTAGTCGGTACTGATGTACCGTTGTCCAGGGAACGCTCAAATGTGTTAATAGTACATCCTTTCCGTGGAGGCTCTTTCCATGTCCCGATGAGATGAAGTGATGATGATAGTGAATATGACCGGGCGGAGCAAACTAAGATATTTACCTAGCTTAAGCTTAACTAATCAAATCCTTATTATTATTATTATTATTATTATTATTATTATTATTAGCACCGCGTCTTACTCCCGTTCGGTTTATACTCACTTACGCTAATGTGTAATGGTATGGTGATTGTGAGATGAAATGGATGACCTACAGTTTAACGTGGGATCCGAACCATGGTGAAGGCCTTGCATTCCCCACATTCACAAGTTGTGATTAATACACGTCTTATCAGAAATGAAGGAGGGGTTTTGTATTCATATAAATCTGTGCCGGGACCGAGGATTTAACTTTGGACCCCCAGCACAGAGGTCTGACACCTTACCCCTAGACCACCAGCTCACCTGTGAAACACTGATGAGCATGGGAACTATTACCCTTTCAAGAAAAATTCCCCGATACCAGCCGAGAATCGAGCCCGGGGCCGCTAGGTCAGCAGCTGGGAACTCAGACCATTATACCACGAGTCCGGTTGATGTTCAATGTATGCTTGAATATCGCTGGTACCTTTGACCAGCCCATTAATTAAACATATGTGACTGTTTTAACAAGTGAAATC
The DNA here is from genome assembly GCA_902151425.1 of Timema shepardi. Classification (NCBI taxonomy): domain Eukaryota; kingdom Metazoa; phylum Arthropoda; class Insecta; order Phasmatodea; family Timematidae; genus Timema; species Timema shepardi. Next base: position 37,915 of record CABFVX010000347.1, read on the forward strand.
TATCTCAATTGCAAGAAGCAGCCAAACCAGGCTTCTAATGAGTCTGACTTGGACAGATTTCCTCCTGCTGGAAGTGTGTGTGTGTGTCCTGTCAAGCTCATACCCTTGCGGTTAAGGTGATCCGTGTCTGTCCTTGACAACGAAAGCGAGTCTCAAATATTTTTTATTTATTTTTTTAGAAAAAAAAAGTGGGGTAAAGGGGTAGTGGAGCTGGCGGGGGTTTATATCTGCCACTGACACATTTCTTGATCCTCAAGAGCAGTAGAAAACAAAATTAGAGAAAGGGGTAGGAGTGAAAAGGCTGTGTGTGTGGAAGGGGGTAGGGGGAGAAAAAAGGAGGGGGTGAAAAGGGGATGAAGTGTATTTTACGTCAGAGAAAGGGTAGGTACAGAGACACAGAGGAATGATGATGAAAACAGAGTTTTCCTGTTTTTTTTTTTAAATATATGTTTATTCTCTTGCTTTTAGGTGTTTTTCTCCCTTGAATTTGAGTAGTTTTTTATTTGTAACAGGTTGTACTTTTGTGGAGTCCTGTCTCTTTCATATTATGGAATGTATCTAAAATATAAAATTAGCCTCCCATGGAAGAAATAACTATCTACCTTTAGTTTACAAATTTAAACATCTTAGAGTTGAATAATTGTTATTGCACTACCATTGTAGTTCCAGTACATAAATAAAAATCAATTAAGGTCGAGTGGGGTATTGAATGATGTCTGAATGTAGACTATATATACGGCCGCTGGTTGCGGTACAATCCAAGCCAGTGTAAGTGGAAAACATTAGTCCAGGATATTATTAGACTGAATGCAGGAAGGACTCTAGTACAGCATCGGTACGGACTCAAAAGAATAGACTCTCTTCGACACCCAACAGCGGTCTAATATTCTCAATGTTGACTAGGAAATTCATGTTATCATCATCATCATTATTGTTTTTATTTACAAGGCGAAATTAAGGCATAAGCCTTCTCTTACATTTAACCATGTCTTAAGTTAACATTACACTGCATTTATCAATTATTATCATTAAATAAAACACAGGAGACAAGTATTTGAGGAAAACATACACATGAACATAAAACATTATAAAATATTGCAATGTGATAAAAATGTAAAGAACCAGCAACCAAAACAGTAATAAACTTGAACAAACTATCTCTAGATCAGTAGTGGAAACAGAGAAATAAAAAAGAATTAGTAAACATTCTTACACCAAACACGCACATACACACATGGATTATGTCGGAGCTCACGCGCTAGATATATATTACTTAGCACCGCGTCTTACTACCCGTTCGGGTTATACGCTTTAAGTACTAATTACGCTAATGGGTTAGGAATTGGTAAGGTTGAATTAAAGGAAGTGAACCCGCATTTACGGGGAGGGAGAGTGGAAAACCATTTAGGAAAAACCACCCCCAGTTCACCCGACCGAGATTCGAACCTCGATCTCCCCGTCCTCAGCGGTCGAGCTCAACACGACTAGCGCGTTAGCTAACTATGCCACCGAGGCTGGTTAGAGATATATTGATTGGTTAGTTTGTTTCTAAAATTAGATGGCCCATTCATATCTGTGAAGTCTACAGGTGACTTGTTCCAGATTAAGGCTGATGAGACAGTGAACGATTTTAAAAAAGAATTAGTTTAGCAACTCGGAGAACAGAGATAATAGCGCTACTTTTTTCAACCTCTCACAACCGAGTTATTTACCAAAGCTCTCACCGCATCAACACCAGTGTTTTTTTAAAATCCTATCTTAAAAATGAAAAAAAAAGAAAAACAATTAATTAGTACATTAATATGTCAAAATCCTTAGAATATTTAGAAGGGCCTATATATCACACTGGTATGAGCAGTGGTGTACCTGGATATTTGCTAATCTAACCTAACCTAACATAATACAACCTAACCTAATATATATACAATCAAATTAATAAAGGTCCGAAAAGATACACTTACAAATGAGTTCTGATTTGTTCTGAGGTCTGAATTTTGTCCAAACACACAGATACCACTACATTTCCTGAGGACGGCATTAACAAAGAGCCACTATCTAAAAATTTCCTAGTCTAAATATATCCTGCCACACCGGTTAAATAGTATCTGTCTTAAAACAGTTAACGATTAACTAACTCTTTATTTTAGAATGTATTTATAGATTTTGGATGGATTTTTTTTGTATATGTTTACAATTCTAGTTTAGCGATAAAATGCTTTACTTTGACGCTTAGCCTGGGTCTTGAATAACGATCGAATTTACTAAGGGTTTCATTTTAAAACTGGTTTTTTCTTCATCTTCCATTTCAGCACGCCCCGGGTCTTACTGTCTGTCCAGGATATCCGCATATTGCCACTAATAGTGTATATTCGAGGAAAGTAGAATTTAGAACAAATTTACCCTCGTAGGTATAACAAACAGGAATTAAAGCCCTGATTTCTCCATCATGGGCAATCCAGTCTATTGCGAGAATGACGCCTTAAGTCATGCAAACCACTGATACAGGCAGGTTCTTTTTACTATTTACTCAGGTTATACACATTAGTTCAAATATCAGTAAACACATAAAAATTTATATAAATATATTATCTATTATGTTTATATATATATATATATATACATTTATTCTATTTATGTATATATATTTGGCCTTATGATTATTTATTGAGCACCAATGACTAGTCGAATAATGTAATATTATATAATATACCAGGTTAATAATAACGAATAAGGTACTGGTTTTGGAGGCCGCATGGTTTAAGGCATCATTCTCGCAATATTATTGTTATTAGCACCGCGTCTTACGAGACTGAACCACCGATGATGGGAAGATCAGGGTTCGATCCCCGGTCAGGTGCGCTGAAGGTGTGTTTTACTAAATGGCTTTCAACTTTCCCTCCACGAAAATGTGGGTACATTTAATCTAAATTCAATCTTCCTCCTCCCTAGCTTATCAGCGTTGTTAGTACATAGTATTGCCCAAACGGGTTCTAAAGAAGACTACTGATATAAGCTGGAAGGGGAGGGGGGAGGTAGCAACCATTAATGAGGTTTAAGAGGATTTTTTTTATATTTTCACTGTCTAAACGTTAATCCAAGCTACATTTGAGTGTGTCATAGCATTCCAGCTATAGTTTAGCATATTCACCTACAATATACGTTCATTTCATAGCGAACAGGCCAGTACTTAAAAAGTCCACACTTAATACCTCGAAATTACCAACAAAACTATAAAATCTACTACAACAAAAACAAACAAACAAGCTAAGCCCCTTTTCAGAAAAGAAAACGGAAACAAACGAACGCCTGATATGGATAATAATTCTCAAACAGTGGGTAGAACAGGTTTAGTTTAGTTTGGCCTGTGCTTTTCAGTTCAACTGACGCCACAACTCGAGCTTTTGTTTTCCGTCAGAAGTCTAACGGGGGCAGGGGGTGGATACGTAGACTTGTAATAAAACAACAACTTGTGCAGGATAGTCTAATGTGAAGCTAAGAGGCTGAATGATTACCTAAATATATTTTAGCATTTTTTTTTCTCACAGTAGAATTTTTTTTTTTGCTAAAATAAATACAATATTCATTCAGTAAAAATTTAGTTTAATTTTCTACGCATGGTAATATCAACAGCTGTTGACAGTTGAATACAAGTCATGAGCATCGTGTAATCTGACCGCAAACTTTTTAAATGAAGATAAGATGTATTTGTCAGACATGACGTAATATATTCAAGAAATGTTGGTAACGCTGTGTTAAATGTAGTTAATAAAGCAAATTTTTTTTATTTAGGCCAATTTTTTTTTATCTCAAGATCTAAAATAAAATAATACGAACCTTAAAACCTCGTTCCCTTACGTTTCACCTTAATATATGTCATGTAACTTTTTAATAAATCTGTTATATTCCAAAAATATTTTGGCCCAAATATTTCTGTTAAAGTGATAATACGTCTATGGATTAGAGAGAGCGAAAACAATGTGTAAAAATATGTAAGCCCCTGGTACGTCAGTAACTTTAAGTGAAGCCTTTTACCCCTACCTTCCCCCTCTGCTTCTAGAGCCTGACTCGCATCTCACATGACGTCTGTTATTTTCATCTCTACTCTAACATGAAGCAATTAATAAGCTTTGTTTTTTTTCTGTGAGGTGAGGGGGGGGGGGGAAGTTGGTTATTTTGTAATCAGGTTGGCCGCACTGTCTACAACAGTCCCGGCTTATTCGCCGAGTCCATCACAGTGCTTACTACCACTCTCTCTTGATATCTCCAGAATCGTGCGAGCTTAACGCGGGAGAAGGAGACACGTTGCCACACATGTAAAAGTTACATATGTATAGACAGGAGCAAAACATTGTCAATTTTTGAGAAAAAAAATCATTACATTTGCTTTATTTTTATAGCTAAAAAGAAAAACCTGAGCAGATTTTTTTTTTTATAAATCTGGTTTCGTGTTCAGAAGTTCCTAACTACATATTAGGGTCCCGGGTTAGACTCCCGGTGCTTTCAGATTTTCTGTGGGGCAGTGGATCTGGTACAGGGGGTCAACTCAGCCTTGTGAGGACAGATAATGATGAGCTACTTGAATGAAAAACTAGCAGCTCCGGTCTAGAAAACTGAGATTGTTGGCCGTAGGGTTTGTCGTAAGACCACGTGGTAACTTCCTTCTGGCCGTAGAAGTTGGCACAATTTTCGTCAGAAGACGGTGACCGCCTGGTCTGTATATCTCTGTTGTAAGCTGACACCATAGATTTTTTATAAATAAAATTTTATAATCCGATTTCAATTTATTTATCATAATGCTCACCAACAGTCACAAGAAAAAAAACAATTAAGCACTGTATAATACATAAACAAAACGAAAACAAATAATAATAATAATAATATATGTATTGTAAAACAATTTGTGGGTAAAGAATAATTTAACTGATAAAATGGAGAATGAAAAATCAATACAATGAAGACCCCCTTTTAAAATCAATAAGCATGTAAATGATTTATATAACATCCAATAAAGAATATTTGAGTTTAAATATATACAGATTACCATAACATTAAAGTTATTTGTGATAGTAATTTTTTTTAACTCTATGAGTTATGATAAAATTACAAGTCTGGAGTTTACGCTACAGGTAAAACAGCCAGGAGTGCTGAGCTTGAGGGAATTATTGAGAAAAATCCATGAAGCGCAAATGTTTTAAGAATAATTGTTGCCATTTTTCCCTGTCACCTTATCTAACAATATTCTAAACGCAAGCTAGTCCTTAATTGTGTTACCGCCAGTACAAGATAAAACCTATTTATATCGAACTATATTTGGAATCGCTACTATCAATATCATGGACTAGAGAGTTGCCAGGGTAATCAGGCCCCATTTGACCAAACATACATAGGTTCTGCTTTTCATACCTCATATAGGAATGTTGATATCTGATAAACAAGTGTTCTAGTGAGAGATGAGGCTATAATATAACAGGTACAGTTTTAATTAATACTGCTTATCCTGACAAAATTCCACGATACGGTATATAATGTGACCACGTGTCTTATCCAAAGAATCATGGCGTGAACTGGGACTAGTGGAGCGATCTAGCGGCGCTCCACTAAACTAGATTGGTACAAAATGGGGCTCAAGAAATAATATCGGAATCTTATCGTTGTCAGTAGAAATGAGGAAAATCCGGTACGAGATCCATTTACTTTTGCTTTTAGGGAAATTTCTCCTGACTTTTGTATTTCTTAAGGTGATGGCAGCCCCGAAGATTAAAAAACACTAGCATTGGCCTCAGTTTCTGTTGTGATCCTGTTAAGGTGGGTGTGTAGGGGACGCGAGAAAAGGTACGTTGTTTTTGAGCGAAATCTTATTTTGCCTGCATAATAAATAAAATATTGCTCCAATAGAAACAAAGAGTTAAATTTTCTTCACATGGTGACATCAACAGTTGTTGAATACCTGTCACGAGAACAGCAGAAATTGTTGAGAAAACTTTTTAAATGAAGGGATAAGGTTGTCATTAAATTACAAGACACCTTTGACAAATACCCAAAAAACCTTGATATCACCATGTGAATAAAATTAAACTCTATGCTTCTATTGGATTACTCATTCGTTTTGGTCAACAAAAGTTTTGCAGTAAAAAGTGCAAAAGCACTGCCCCTGTTTCGCGTCCCCTATACTCACATTTTAAACATTGACTTGATTTGTTAAAGGAAATCCTATTTCTAAATAGTTAAGGTGTTTTCAGCACTAAGAGATTTTGTATGAAACGTGCTTGAAAAAGGAGCTAGTTTCTTTCCTTTTCTTTAAATTAATTTGTTAAAACAGTTAAAATTTAAAGTACAAAGTTTATAATACGGCAGGGATATGTTGATATAGCTTCTCACTTCCATTTATTTGTGAATTATATTTTTAAATAACAAACAACTTTTTATTTATTAAGAGCTTTCTGGATGCCTGCAACGCGTCAACCCCCCTGTAGATGTACACCTTAAAAACCAACTAAAGTTGTATATTTTTAATTTTTCATATAATGAAAGTATTATTTATTGTGAAAATGTTCGACCTTGAGATTATGCGTATCTTGATGGTTTATATATGGGTGAACTGGCGGTCAAGGGCTAAGGTATCAGACTTCTGTGCTTGGGGTTTGGGGCTCAATCCTCGGTCCCGGCACAGATTTATCTGATTGCCAAACCCTTCCTTCACATCTGACAAGACGTGTATTAATCACAATTTGTGAATGAGGGAAGGCCAGACCTCCACCGTGGTTCGCATCCCACGTTAAACTGTAGGTCCTCCATTTCATCTCCCAATCACCCTACCATTACACATGAGCGTAAGTGCGTATAACCCGAAAGGGTAGTAAAACGCGGTGCTAATAATAATTATTGATGTTTTATGTGCCAACGAATCCAAAATATTAGGACTTGTCTGTCCGTCGCTAGGTCTACAGACGCAACTGTTTAAAGGTTGTTGTTCAAAATTGATATTTAGAAATTATATGGGCATACCTCAACTGATTAAAATAATTACTCTAGTATTAAAATTAAGGGTGGTTTATTGATGTCTTATCTTTGAAATTTTGAAATTTTTAGACAATTGCTATGAAAATTATGTTTAAAATGAATATATAACTATGACGAGTGTTTTGTATGTAAGAATCCGTGTAGGCCTATATGTGTTTTAATTTTAGACCATGTTTAGGGTATTTTATTAAGTATATAGTTTTAAAATGAATTAAAATATTTTGAAATTGGCATTGACAATTTTGTTTAGAGTGGGCATCAGGATTTTGTTTTACATGAACAGTTAGAATTAATTTTAAGTTTTTTAAATATCTTCATTTTAGGTTAGTTAAATAATGGCTAATTTTTGGAAATTAAAAAAAAAATTGCTTTAACAATTTTATTAAAAATCTTATCTGAAAATTGTATATTGTTATCATTAAAATAATATATTTTGTCCCTAAAAAATTGTTTAGGGGCAATTAAAAAATAGCATCAAGTTTTTCTACCTGTTCAGGTTATCAGCATATGTAGTAATTACGCTATAAGGTTAAGGATAAAGAAGGTTGCATTTAGAGTAAGTATGCACGCATTTACGTGGAGGGAGAGTGGAAAATCATCCAGGAAAATACCATGCTAAGTACACCCGACAGGGGTTCAAAACCCGATATGACTGTCATCGGAAGTTTGGTCTGTTGTTTGAGCGACGCCTTAAAACTTTAAAAAAGTTCTTAGTTACCACATATTTTATAGAAAAGTATGTATAATTGTGTGGTATACCTTATTTAATATTTTTGATTTTTTAAAGAGCTTGGGAGGAATCTGTCACGCGCCACCCAGTACCAGCTTCATCAAGTTGTCCAACGATATTGAATTATTACGGGAGTGAGAGATGACTGCTATCCCATCCGATTTCATGATTATTCATCACGCCAGTAAAACACACACGCACTGCTTGTAACTGGAAGGGAAAGTAATTAACGATATGGTTACTTTTTGTGCTACAGTATTTGTATAACATGTGACCATCTGAGTCGAGCGTTTCAATGCCAAACCTTTTTGAACGGCGCGAGACCATTTTAACAGAATGTATTTATTTTTATGAACTCGTGGATTTCGAGGTCGATGATGCTGATATAAATGTCTAAAACAACCTAGTTCCCCTCCTAGGTAATAATATTTATTTATATAGGCCTGTATTTAGTTTAAAAAATCCATCTTTTTTTATTTTGTCAAACTCAGTCGGTGGTGTTTCTATTGAATTACATTAGAATACGTATTTTTAAGACTATTTTTAACTATTAGTTCTGTCAACAGTAAACCTCATTCCCTTCATGTTATTATCATTACTACAGTCTTACTAGTAGAGCTACTACCAAAGCTTAGAATTTTTCGTTTATATCACTTAAGATAAGCTATTAAACCAAATGACTTTTGATCGGCCGCTATAATGAAATCGATGGCTAGATAGAAAAATTAAGTAATATACATACATCCTGTGGACTTTGCTCAAAGAATGTCGCTCGCAAATCTCATTAAAATAAGATACACGCGTTTGACAATTATGGCAGTTCAGTAGCTTCAAAACTACAGAAGCAATCCTCAACTTTCTTAAATTGTTCCATTGTGAATTTGTTAGAAATTAACTTAGTGTTAAGAAAGTAACATATGTTTCTAATAATTTATTTTGTCCTCAAAACGTTTATTCATATCGTGATATAATTTAAAATGATCTAATTCAACCCTTATGTGAATTAAAATAAATAAATCATAGAACTTGAACGAAAGGGACTCATTCCTATAGGAAGAAGATACCTTCCCCCTCCATTTAGGCGCGAACAATATTTCGAAATAACAAAATCTCTTCAATGTGAGATTGTTGAACATCTGCAACGCATCAAATAGCTCCAGTTGGTGTACACCTTTGATCGTATCTCACCCACTTATACACCCAGCTTAGGTAGGTGATTCATTTCAAACAAGTCGTTGCCTCATGTTGCTGTTTTCGGTAGTCTTTTGTCATTGAAAATTAAATTGTATGGTGCACCGCATAGATCCTCTCTCTCTCCTTTATTTAAAAATGGAGATATTTTTATATAGAGCTCGTAAGATTTGTAAAATGAAATAAATATACATTGTTGCAGAAATATGATAGAAAAAAAAGCATCACATCCTACCGAATAGCCTAAATGAAATAATATTGCTTACTCTTTTAAAGTTCAAACGTATTGAGAAAAAAGTAGCATCTCTGTTCACCAAATTGAATAACAATTAACTGCTGATTTCCGAAACCTCAATTAAAAAAAAAAAATTCAGTCTATAGCTCTAAAACAATTAGTTTTATAAAAATATATTATTTTCAAATAATAGAGTTTTATTTTAATAATAGGTCCTACAATTTTACAATGATAAGTTATTTCGTATCTCAAATAGTTACGGATATATTATCAAAATTGAAAATTTCTGCTCATAAAAATTATCCTCAAATCCGTTTTCATGAAAAAACGATATTTGCCCATTTGTCTGTATTGTTGAACAAAGTCTGGACACGAATTTTAATCAAAATTGTTCAAGTGGATTTTGAGAAATCTATTCGTTCTCTTTTTGCCCTTTAGTAAACTAGCCTTAATCTTAGGGTTTGATGCATAATACCAAAAACTTCCTGGGGTAATATTATGAAAACCTTAGATACTAAGTTTTAGACCAATCAATAAAATGGTTTGGACTGTAGATTGTTACAGACAGACGTACAGTAAAACAACATCGATAAAACCACTTTTTCGATTTATAAAAATCTCGATTTAAATCTTTTTTTACATTTACAATACCTCCCTCCCCTACCCAAGGGATCACGGGAAAGTAAAAAAAAATCTACTAAAATAATCCCGATTTTTCTGTTGTCAAGTCAATAATGCAAGACAAAACTGCAGTTTTCTACTTCAATCGTATTCCTATTTAGATTTTCAGAGTAATAGGACGTGAGACGGGATTTTAAATACCCAGAAAATTATAGTCGCAACCCCTCCAGTCTTAAGATAATTCTACCATCAAAGTTGTACTGCACAATTTAAGCGGGTGTCTAATTAATCTATACATAGTGATTCAGATCATTACAGTTAAAAGCTATAAGGAGTCTGACTTGCTATTTTATGGTCTTCGTGTACCATCGTTAAGGCAAAGTAATTTAATATTATTATTGATAATATTAATATTACATATATTTTATATAAATATTTATAATATTAATATAATAGATATTTTATATAAATATAATAGATATTTTATATAAATATTATAGATATTTTATATAAATATTATAGATATTTTATATAAATATTAATGATTTTAATATCATTATTAATAATATAAACATTAATATATATTATAAAAATTAAGAAAATTAATATTTCATTGAAATAGTTAATATCAATATTATTACTATTAATAATTTTAATATTTTCTACGCCCCATATGAATATCTAGTTCTACTACATCTCAGCCCTATACATTAGATACTTTACCTTAACAATCGTCTACATGAAAATCATAAACTTATAGCTCGTGAACTGTAATGATTAGAAATCATTGAAACACCAAGTATAACTTAAAAATTATAATTATTAGACCCTATACACTTTTCAAAAAGAGGATTTTTAATTTTCTAACCCGCCTCGGTGGCGTAGTTGGCTAACGCGCTTGTCGTGTTGAGCTCGACCGCTGAGGACAGGGAGATCGAAGTTCGAATCTCGGTCGGGTGAACTGGGGGTGGTTTTTCCTAAATGGTCTTCCACTCCCCCTCCACGCAAATGCGGGTTCACTTCCTCTATATTCAATCTTCCAATTTCCTAAACCATTTGAGTAATTAGTGCTTAAGCGTATAACGCAAACGGGTAGTACGACGTAGTGCTAAGTATTATTATTAATATAGGTCTTCTATGACGACATGTTTCGGTGTTATATGCTACACCATCCTCAGGTCTTATTTATGATGATGATGATGATGATGATTTGTTTAAATTACATATTTCCGGAAGGATGGTTTATAAAATTTTGAATTATTATTATGTATGAAACTTTTTGTAGGATAATCAACCATAAATGATTTTTTATGGTTGTAATCATTGTGAATAATATGGGTGGGTTTTCTATATGTTACTTATTGTTGATCATTCCACAAAAGTTTAATACATAATAATAATTATTATTATTATTATTATGATTCAAATATCACAAACCTTCCTTCCGGCAATATGTATTTTGAACAAATCATCGTCAACATAAATAAGACCTGAAGATGGCGTAAGATATAACAAATAATCATGTCATCGTAGAAGACTAAATATCAAATAAGGACACAATAAATAAAATATTACCCCAGTAGATATACCTAGTTTAATTTTACATACACGGTGGTATCAACGGTACTTGAACATTTGTCATTAGCGTGTGGGCATTTGAACAGGCACTTTGAAAAAAAGCGTTCTAAGCCAATTCCACGATGCCCATGGAAAAAAAATGTATAGTATCTACTGGAAAAATATATTTTTTTATTTTGTCCCAAAACGTTTTTTGTCATAAAAATAAATAGACAAATACGTCAACTCGCGCTACCTCGGATCCCAGGTACCTCTCAAGACAATGATTACCATGCCTGCTGCCTTACACCAATGTTACAAAAGCTCCTCCAAGCTTTCAAGTGGCTCCTCCTGACGATCAGTCGTGGGCCAGTATCTGTACCAACCAACCCCTCTCTTCAACCGACCCTCGTTCACTCGCTCTAATATACGCGGGCCGTATTGTACACGCCAGCTAATTTTGCCCCCCCTCCCTTTTCACTCGCCCTTCAGACCTGCTCTCCCCCTTCCATAACACACCGTCACTAGGTTGTTGTGAAAACCACCAGCTCACCATTTTCCCCTGGTTTTCCACTCTTATATTTTCCTTCTAAACATTATCGCAATAAGCACATTCTCATCCCTCTTTGTTGTATAAGGGCATGTATGCAAGGTAAACCATAAACAGAGAAGAGGATATGAGGAGAAAGAGAGAAAACTAGAGACGAGAGGTGAGGGGGGCTTGAAGAGCACTATGAGATATCCCCCTCACCTCCCCGTGCCGGAGCCCTTGGTGCGCCCATAATTTTCTCCCGTTCTCTTCAACCTCCCCCCCCCCCNCACCCCGCTTTCTCTCTCCAAGGAGATTTCTCCCCGACAGTCGCAGCATCCGCAGAAAATCGGTCCATGTCTATCTCTCTCTCTCGCTTTTTACATCCCTTCAGTTGCCCATCTAAAGCTCCCTCCCTTTTCCTCCTTTCATCCATTCCCTCCTTTTTTTTAGTTTCCCTCTCTTTCCCGCTCGCTCGCTTACCGTACCGTCCGATAAGCCGTTATACGCCCGCCGTCCTCTCAACCCCCTCAAACTCCCACCTTCCCCTCCCCCTACAACAAAGGCCTAATTAGCCATAAACTCTCTGATTTATAACGGCACAGAAAATGCAAATATGAAATATGAAAATGAAGATGGGTGTAATAAAAGTGATATACGAGGCTCCGCAGAGCCATTTGTGAAGGCGCCATGAGTCACTCGTCAGTTTTATGTGCGAACGTCCATCATTCTTTTGACAGGCTTCATTGCCCGGGCTAGGCCATTCTGCCAGCGTCGTGCCTTGTTGTAAGGGAGAGGGGATGAAGGGTGGGGGAGAGAACACACACACACACACAAAGAGAGGAGAGAGCGCCAACGAAAAGTTTTCGGGGAGACTCTAGACTCTAGAGGTTTAGCGTCGCACACATTGAAAGAGGGAGGAAATAAAAAAAAAAAAGAGATAGAAAATAGGGGGACCTTAGAATTTGCGAGTGAAAAAAAACACACCCAAAAATCACAATTTTATTTTGGATAACATTAAAATATAAACTTATATATTTAGTGTTCTGTCTTTCGCAAGGTCTGTTATCTTGTGAGTCGAGTCCTCAAGCAGTTTTTATTTTATTTTTTATGATCCTGAAACTTCATTTTTATGTTCTTGTTTGAGGTCATTCATCAGTTACATTCGTCATGTTACTGGTCCCCTTTTACCTTAAAATCACGTGCATATTGATGCTATTTTCATTAGAGCTTCTTAGAATCTCTTCATTAGTTACCAGATCTGTCCACTTTATCCTCTCTATTCTCCTTAAACACCACATATCATTTTAATTAAAGTAGAAATATCACATAAATCATGTTACTTTTAGCACCGCGTCTTACTACCTGTCCGGGTGGGTAGTCTACTAATTACACTAATGTTTTAGGTATTAGTAAGGTTCAAATTTAGAAAAAATGTTTCAACATTTGTGCGAAGGGAGACTGGAAAAATATTTAGTAAAAACCACTTTCATTATACTCGACCGGGGTTCGATCCCCGATTTCTCCGGTATCGGCAGATTATTTTATATTGAGAGAGTGAAGCCTTAGATCACGTGACCAATGAAGAGGGTATTCATGTTATTAATCAACGCATAGCAAACAAATAAGCAACTAACACAGATAATGAAAGTAAACTTCAAAATAACGTTTGTTGAAATAGCATTCGCCTCCACTACCACCTTCTATTTTAAATTATATATTTTTTATTTCTTCTCAACTCCTTTTTTGTGCTTGTCCACGACCTGAAAGAGAAACGTTAAAGCATCGAATATTAAGGAGTAGGCGAGAGTGGAAGAGAATGAAGCTGCTAGTAGAATATCGCGGCGAACAAAGACGCAGCAATAGGACAAGTTGTGGTACGAACTGTTGCAGTGGAATGTTGAAACAAGAACTCGCAAAAGTATGACGAACGTTACTTGAACCAAGGTCCGTGACCGCACGCCCAAAGGATCACAATATACCACAGGCTATTTGGTTAGTTTGTAGAACAGTAAGCCTTGTCAATATTTAAATTATTATTATTATTATTATTATTAGCACCGCGTCTTACTACCCGTTCTGGTTATACGCACTTACGCTAATGTGTAATGGTAGGGTGAATGTGAGATGAAATGAAGGACCTACAGTTTAACGTGGAATCCAAACCACGGTGGAGGCCTGGCATTCCACACATTCACAAAATGTCTTGTCAGAGGTGAAGGAAGGGTTTGGTAATCAGATAAATCTGTGCCGGGACCGAGGATTGAACCCCGGCCGCCAGCACAGAAGTCTGACACCTTACTCCTAGACCGCCAGGTCACCTCAATATTAAAAAAAAATTGATTTTAAATACTGTGTGTTGTAGAGGCACAAAATGTTTGTTTGATATGTGTGTATGAGTGTGTATCACGTTTTACAACCTGTTTGTGTTATCCACATATATACACGAAATGAGGTAGGGATAAGTAAAGTAGAATTTAAAGGAAATGCACATACATTTATTTGAAGAGAGAGTGGAAAGCTTCTCGATAAAACTCACCCCTAGTACACCCGATTGGGATTTTATCTCTGACCTCCCCCAACACCAGCAGTTAGATCAATTGTGAGAGCAATACCTTAAACCATATAGCCACCAACGCGGCTTTGGGCGAATAAGTTAGATAATTCAAATATATGCTTTTTAAAGGCGTTGCCTAATGGGACATTTCAAAGGTATTTTGTTAAGCGGGTTGCATCTTAGCTTGACACACTCTAAGCACTATCGCACTTAGACGCCAATGTAGGAAATAGAAAAAGAGGAAGAAAATCAGTAGTTCACCCTGGGAGGGCTCTAGCTTTTTTGTTGATATCACATATCCTCTTCCACTGACGAGTATAAACACCTGCTATACTATTTACGCCTGGACAACATTGACATGCATTTCCAAATTAACCTTTTCTGGTTTCCTATCCTGGATATACATGTGCATCCACACAGTTTTTTAATGTACATCTTGGCAGGAAGATTCTACAGGACATTTTATTGAATACTGAATAATTAAAAAAAAAAGTTTTTTTTAATGTGTGACGATTTAAGACTATTTTTATAACTATTTAAGAATGTATTGTTTTTGTTTCAATATATCTTTAAAACCCGCAAAAAAAAAACACGATAACATGGTAAATCCTATTTATAATTGCAATGATACCATATGTGGGCAACTCCCTTAATATTATAGAGCATTTAGCAGTTAATGAAAATCCAAACCAGGGACACATAAAAAAGTGGGTAGATCCAAACTAAGGCGTAGGGTCCAGCATGCCAAATAAATTACTACAGGTGGAACACGAGGACTAAACGTCAAGATCGTCTAGCCTGGCTTGCCGGTGATGGGGAGGAATTTAAGCTCATTACTACCTCATTAGTATAATTAAATGTAGATAGCCTGGGTCAGTTGTAAAAAATATATACTTCTAAACAAATCAATGGTCTGACATCACAGCTCAGTCATTCCCCAGTTCTCTTCTCGAAAGTTATGTGAACAGTACATATATCATTATAAAAATAAAATAATTATGATAATAAATTAACCACTCGTGGTTTATTGCGTTTATTCTAGAGTTATGTTAGGATCAGTCACAAATAGACACGCCACCGACAATAAAGCTTACAGATATATTATATAAAAAACATGCCCCCCCTCCCCCTGATACATTTTCAAAAATATATCGTGCAATCTTATCGAGGAGTATTTTTCTAACGGGCTGTAATATAAATAAAGTGTAATGATAATAATTGCGAGTAAATTATTGACAGATTTGGACCAAGCTTGCACCATTATAATATCAACGTGAGTTTAATGCTCAGATAACGTCGCTTTCTACGATTTTCGTAATCAAAATATATTTCATAGTCTGGTCAATGCAAATTAAATAAACTTGTGTGGGTCGACGGTTGACCACTACCATGTTTGTGTCGATGAAGCAGTGATATGATAGAAGGCCTATGCTTTCACTAGTCAAGAGTATTATTTAAATATCACTACGAATTAATTGTTTATAAAATATGTTTATTTATATATTTCTACATGTATAATAAATAATGTAAACACATTGATATTTAAAAAAACGTTGGAATCAATCATTTCTAGGAATCAGTTAGTTGGTACCCTTAATTTACCCTTAGAGGCAGCAAGCTTACCTTGCATGGTTACACTATGGCAGAGTTCATAATATAGGATCATAGTATAATCACTCAGGGTAAATGGAGTGCACACGTTTTAGAGTTCAAGGCAGAAAATACCTCCGGCCAAGAAAAAGATAGAAAATAGCCTTTAAATCATTGATCCTTCATATAATTCAAGAATATCACCATTTATATAGGAAAATTGAGAATTCAATTTTAAACTTGATTTGTGAAACTTGCACTTTTTGTGTGTATAAATGACCCATTTTATTAGAATATAGGCCCCTATAAAGAATATTCACCTAAAATTTTCAAAGAATATTTACTATAAGTTAAAATAGCTTTTAACATTGCCATTTTAAATTATAATAACAATTGGTTACCACGTAAAAAATTTTAAACCATAATTTTTACGAGAAAAATAATCAATTGTCAAGGAAAAAATTATATGGTTGTTGATATTCCTTTAAAAAAATCTGTGCAGTTAAATTTTAAGTAGAAATGTAGGAAAGTATGATCCAAATTTCAATTACATTTCAACAATGGTTCTTGAGAAAACGGAACATCAAATTAGGGAAAATAAATAGCATTGGTGACATATGTGATTTCCAACCCCTCCTTCCACCCATGAGGTGTCAGCCTCAAAGAGCGCTGAGGCACGTTGCAGACGTACAGAAATCTAGCGTTATTTAATAAATGCTTTGTTCACCGATACGAAAGAGGTGAAAGGTATTATTAACATTTAAGAAATGAAAAACCCTACATTTTCAGGTAAAGTTTTATAATTTAAAACAGATTAATAAAAATGTGGAGCTAACATATTTACAACCGCGTTTAGACATCTTGTGAATGTGGGGAATGCCAGGCCTCCACCGTGGTTCGGATTCCACGTTAAGCTGTAGGTCCTTCGTTTCATCTCACAATCACCCTACTATTACACATTAGCGTGAGTATAACCCGAATGGGTAGTAAGACGCGGTGCTAATAATAATAATACAACCGCGTTTAACGCTAAACCTAGCAGTTCTGAGATCAAAATAAATTGTTAGAAACATGTATGCTACATTCTCATAGCATTTTTTTTCCCAGGGTCACAACATAACATTCTAAGATACGGTAGTTGAGGTTTGTTTCAGAGGTTTTGAAATTTGAGGACAGTTATTCTGGTTCGAAGTACTTACTTACTCCAGCGAAAGGAATTTACCTTCCAAGTAGAAGGCACCTTTAAAGAAGAAGTCGGATCAATATACCAAACTATGGGAGAATGTTAAGTTTTCCAATAAATACTTCGAATAGATCTAATCGAATTCAAATACAGAATAGTTTGATGGTCTATTGAAGGCATCACTCTCATGTTAAATTGACCTACTGATGACGGGGAGATAGGAGTTCGAGTCCCAATCGGCTCTACTGAGGCTAGCTTATCCTAAACGGTTTCCCACTCTCCTTCCACGCAAATACGGGAAGATTACCTCTAAAATGCTTCCTTCCTCATTCACACCCTATAGCCTATATGCGTTGAGCGGATAATAAGACGCGGTGATTAAAATAAGTAATCAACAACCAATTTCACCCGCTTCGGTGGCCGCGTGGTTTAACGCGTTACTATCACAGTAGACTAGACTGTCGATGAAGGGGATATTGAGGTTTGAATCTTGGTCGGGTGTATTTAGAGGGGGTTTTCCAAAATTGTTTCCCACTCAAATGCGGGTACGCTTTTTGTAAATATATCCTCCCTAAAACCATTAGATTATCTAGTAAATATGCGTATAACCTGAACGGATAGTAAGACGCGGTTATAAATAAACAATAAAAAAAAAATTCCAGAGAGTTTTCAAAACGTTGTTCTATATTCAATTTAAAAGAGAATTATTATATTATTTGAATATCTTACCCATATTCACATATTTACAGTATATTGTTGATCGTCTCACTAAAAATTATTCAATATAAACCGTAAAATTTCACAAACTTTCCAATAGTATGAATTCAAATCAATCATCTTTAATACAAATAAGACTTGAAGATTTTGGAGAATCATAGAAACATGTTGTCGTCATAGAAGAAAAACTAAAACGTATATAAAATGACGATGAAGGGAATAGAAATAATAAACAAGAAGATATAACATTACTATCAATTATTATTACCTCTAACCAAATAAACATGAACATGATTAGAAATATTGAAAACAAAGTGTTTCTTTAAAAATAAACTAAATAAACTAAAATATTATCCGCCTCAGTGGTCGCGGTGTGTGTCACTCTTGTGTTGGACTGTATTGCCACTAACAGGGAGATCGGGGATCGAGTCTAGGTTGGATGTACTGAGGGTGTTTTTTTTTTCAAATTAACTTCCCACTTTTCCTCCAAGCAAACACGAGTACCTTTTCTCTGAAATTCTACCTTACGCATTTCTATGCCATCAGCGTAGTTAATGTTTGCGTATAGTCCGAACGAGTACTAAGACGCGGCGAGGAAACACAAAGCTAAAATATTAATTGTTTTCCGCAAAAGATTGATGAAGAAACGATTTCTGTGGTCTATTTCTAAGAACTAGATTTTGGAATTGAACCATTTTTCTGTCCATCACAAACATTAAAGAGATTCGCTAGATATTAAGGAATAGAAGCAGTTGTGAAGTGTAGGAGGTGGGCAACTACGTGAAAGTTAATTCTCGCCAAGGTACACTTACATTTGGGGGGCGGCTAGAATGTAAAGCCTGCCTTTGAATATGTATGTTAATGGTGTGTTTTGGGGGGAAGGGAGGAGGATTGGGGTTGGAGGGAGGGGAGGATACCTCAGTAGCCCAATAACAAGAGACTCAACTTTGAACCTGCCATTTTTGCTCCGACGAAATAAACCAAGAAGACAAATCAAGAGAAAATCCCTCTCTTGAGGAATTAAACTAGCGCCTTCTATTGTAAGCCTGGAAACAAAACTAAGTAAAGCTTTGTTACGAAAATACCTAGGAACATACAGTCTTCCTAGAGGTTCACTAAAAAGAGAGTAGGGGAAAGAGGGAGGGGATTCCCTGGTTCCAAAGGGTTCGGGCACATTTAAAATTCAACAAGCATAACATCTTGGATTCTGTTAGGTGAAGTTTTAGGAAGGAACCAAATTTTCCACCATTCACCAGTTGTTTTCGGGGTCTGAAATTGCCTTCCCTTGTGGTTGACAAACTTCGAACATTAATTTTTTTTCTCTCTCTCTCTCTCTTATGTGATCATGATTTTTACCTCTCCCCCTCCCTCTTGTTATGTTTATAATGTTTGAAGAAACAGTTGGATTGTAAGCTAACATTAAATACAAGAAATGGAAGCAGTTAAGTATTTAGAGCAAGACATCAACAATAGCCTAGATATAAAATGAACCAATTTGTAAACAGTTCTTAAAATAAGAGCACATAAAACAATATTATAACCCCACCAATTAGAACTAGAACCTACATATTTCTAGGAAGAAAGTGCCAAACAAGTGGGGAAATATTTAAACCTTTTTTTTTTTCAAATTAAGTAAAATAAAATCATTTTAATATTGTAAAAACAAAAAAAACCTTTTAGCTCATTGAATGCTAATAATGTAAGCAATTCAAAATGATATAGACATAGTATGTTAGAATAAATCATATAAACAATTTTTATATTATATTCATTATTATATCCAAGATGGTATTTTTATTGAAACTGTTGTATGTGTTTGCCAAAGTGAAAAGTCTGACTTATTTTAAAGATAAACGCTCATACTAATTTATAGGCAGTTCAATTTTTCATTTGAAGAGCCTTACAGAAAACACAAATATTTTTTTTATTATTAAATAGCCATGTCAATATATTTGTTAGTTAAGGTTATGGCCGCATCTAAATATCATATTTTGTAGATTTTACAATGAAATCTGGATACGGGAATCTAGCCTGGGACCTTTGGCTTAGTACTCCAATGCTCTTTCCATTGAGCTATCCAGGTATCATCCCATTCTCAGGGTATTTAGATGCAGCCATAGCCTTACTTAACAAATATAAAAGTGTGGCTGTTTAATCCATCATGATATGTGCATTTGTACAATTTGTCATTTTTACATTTGGTAGAATGAAGACTTCCCGAGTGGAAGATGGCTGCGTTTTCTGATAGTTCATTATCTTAATTTATCTCTCATAAGTATCTGACGATTTTCGCACGTCCATAACAGAATCTGCTTTATATATGAGTGAAGAATGACCCTGGGCACGGGACGACTCCTGGATAATTCGGCGGTAAAAGCATTGGCGTACTAAGCCAAAGGTCCCGGGTTTGATTGCCGTGACCAGGTGTCATTTTCAATTTACAGATTAGGATATTGTGTTGTGGTTAACAACTACAACATTTTAATTTATATATAAAGCAGGAGAGGTCAAAATTAGACGGGTGGCTAAGTATTATTTCACTTTTTGACAACACAAAGCAATTTGGTAGTTCAGTGGCATAACAAGGCAGTCAAGTCAACATGCTATAGAAAGACTTGAGTTTGTGTGTCTAAGTATTTTGCCAGAATTTAAGGGTGATAACTACTTTTAGATAATTTTATTATTATTATTGTTATTATTATGATTATGATTATCATTATTATCATTATTATTTACATCTATTGTCACTTATTTATAAAAAAGGGGCAAAAACAAAAACTTTTAATAATTTACCAATTTCCTTCTTAAATACTTTCTCCAAAGTATTCGAAAGAATCATACATGAGCATACTTTTCACCACCTTAAAAATAAACTTTCAGATAATCAACATGGCTTTATAAAAAATAAATCTACTGTCACTAATTTAGTAGAATTTCTTGGGCATGTTGCCCCTCAAGTCTCTGCCCAAGGTCAGGTTGATGCTATTTATTTTGACAAAAGTAAAGCATCTGATTTATGTCAGTAGAGTATTATTCTTTCTAAGCTTGGTAATTTCGACCTTTCACACACATGTGTAAAATGATTCAGCAGTTATTTGCATGAAATATCATTCACTATTAAAATTAATTCACACACCTCAAATACATTTTTAGCCCCCTGTGGCATACCACAGGGTTCTAATTTAGGTTATTTTCTCTTTATTGTATTTATTGATGACATTGGTAAATATTTGAACTCGTCTAGTTATTTACTCTTTGCTGATGTAAAATTATTTAAAATTATCAAATCAATTGCAGATTGTATAGAGCTACAAAATGATGTAAATGGTATTCTACGATGGTCTTTGGAAAATGGAATGTCTATCAATAAATCTAAGACCAAATCTATATCTTTTACTAGGAAACTAATCCTTTCTTTTTTAATTATAAATTGGGCAGTGATAACATAGTTCGTACACTTTATATTAATGATCTTGGTGTCCTCCTGGATAACAAACTTTATTTCCACTATCATGTTGACCATGTCATTTCCCAGTCATTGAAATTACTTGGGCTTATTAAATTTATTACTACATCATTTAAGAAAGTTGACTGTTTTTTATGTTTGTATTACGCCCTGGTTAGATCTAAGTTAGAATATGCCTCTGTTGCTTGGAATTCCATTACCTTAACTGACTCTCTTAGGTTAGAAAACATTCAAAGAAAATTTGTCGCTGCGTGCTATGATAAATACTTTAGTAACCGGATTTATTATGATTATGACAGAATTCGAAGCCTCTGAGGGCTCCAAACTCTCTTCTCGTGTAGACTTTATTGTGATGCCCTTTTTGTTTTTAATATATTCAATAGCAAAATTTATTGCAAATTTGCCCTTGATCATGTAGGAATTCATATCCCTTCTCGGGCTTCTCGTAATCCAATATTACTTTTTCTCGATAGCTCTCATAAGGTAAGCCCTATAGGTCGTTGTATCCATAGCACCAATTCTAGATTTGTCGAATTCGAGTTTTATAATAAAAGAAAAACTAAGCTCAGAGAGTTATTTAAGGAAATCCCATATCAATAATTTATCATTTAGAGGTTCTGCCTATAATATCTAAATTAACAGTATTCTTATTTATTTTTTGCATATTGTTACTGCCGTTAACCACTCTTTAGTTATTTGTTATTATTAATCATTATATAACATTATTTAGCCATTTTTATCTTATTTTCTCGTGTAAATATATGTATTTGTAAGTTACTTGTGTACTTGCAGTGCTGGCCTTTTATAGGTCCTACGACTTTTGGCCAGCACTATAATAATATAAAGGAAATTGAAATGGAAACTATTATTTTCTGACTTCGCTTTTGTGATTGAATTGAAATGAAGTGCTGTTGTATCATCGCAATGTAATGTTGGTCTAGTAGGCTAACCTGCAGGAGAATTTAGATCCCTTACCTATAATTACTCATCGATTCTTTATTTTAGTAAAAACCCACCAACCTCAAGTTCATAGTGGTGGCATGAACAGTGTTCACCCTACGAAGACAGAGGAGATTTCATTTGTGTCTTTTGTTGGGTGGCTTTAAAACATCCTTATTTGTGTCACTTTACATTATAAGATGTAATAAAATTAAATAAATGGTACAGAGCTACGCACGGACTTTCTCGCTCTGTTGTTTGAAAATGGAGATATTTACTCAAAACTCGTAATATATGTGAAACGAAATAATATACACTAGAAAACCCAAGCATAATTTGAACTATACTGATGTAAAACTCTTCTTTTTAGTCCCAGTTTTGAATTTTATAATTTTGTTTTTTAAAAAATAATGTCCTCATTTGTATATTTAGACCGATAAAAAAGATCAATGCTGGGTCCACAAGGGTCAACACTTCGTATTAAAATTTCAACTACCGTTTAAAATTTTCGATATTTTATTAGGTGTTGCAAATCTTCATGCCATCGCATTGCTATTAAATTCCTGATTTATAAATTTTGACCAATAAAAAATGTAAATATTGACTATCGAGTCCAAAATGAAGGAGATAGGAAAAATGTTTGTACAACAATGATCTAAGAGGTTTAAGGAAAAATAACATAAATATTTTTAGAGATTTACTTATATTTAATTACTCTATGGAATTGGAGAATTATTGCGTTAAAACTTAAGTAGTATCTCTTTACAACTAAAGCTCACAAAATTGTATTAATATATTTGCTAGTATCTGATAAACTGTTGTATTTATAAAAATATATTTCATATAAAAGTTTTTAATTTTTAATAGTACTACAATTTTGCAATGATAAGTTATTTAGTATCTCAAATAGTTGCGGATATACTGAAGTTTCTGCTTTTGTAAAGTACCCTAAAATTCATTTTCATGGTAAAATAAAAATAGCCAGTTTATTTATAATCTTTATCAACACCTAGATACAAATTTTAATCAAAATCTTTAGATTCGATGTTGAGAAAATCGATTTTTTCTTTGTTCGCCCTTTCTCAAACTACTCTTAATTTTAAGTTTAAACAGACACACAAACAAACGTCATTGCAAAGACCACTTTTTGGGTTTGGAGGGGGGGGGGGAGGGGCGTGGCGTCTTGAGACGTCGACATCCAGCAATATTTAAGGTTAGATTTTCTTTTGCGGACGCAATACTTTTACCTTTTGTGTTTGAAAAGTTAAAATATATATATTTACGTATAGCTTGAAAGTTATTGGTTTTATAAGAATATGCTTCTTATAAAATATTTGTATTATAAAGAGACCTACATATTTGTAACGATAAGTAATTTTATATCTCAATTAGTTTAGGAGATATTATATAAAAAAGGGAATTTACGCATCAGACCGGAGCCCTTAAAGTAATTTTGCCGAAGTATTGAGATAAGCGATTTTGTTTGAAATATGTATAAATGTTTAGAAATGAAATTTAATCAAAATAGTTTGAGCCGATTTTGATAAAATCGACTTTTTCTTTTTTTGACATTCAGTAAACTACCCTTAATTTTAGGGTTAGATATCCATTTACAAAAATCCCTCGGGTCATTCCTATGAAAACCCTACGTACCAAGTCTTAGCCCGATCGGTAAAATAAATTAGGTTCTAGTTGGAGGTAAAGACAGATAGACAGACAGACGGAAAGAGAAAAACAACTTTTTTTGATTGGTGGTCATAAAACGACAAGATTCATCAAAATCTTGAGTTCAATTTTTTTGACGATCACAATACTTTCTTTACCTGAAAGAGAGCGAGAAAGTAAAAATTGCATTAATTTTGTGCTTGATATTTATAATGTAATTAAATTAATAAACACGTGATTTTATAAGCTGCTGTACTAATATTTCCACAGAAAAAATTGACCAACATTGTATGTGTGCGTACTCTTAACAGCATAGAGAGTTTAAAAGTACGCACTTCATCAAGTTATTATAATTACATATAATAATAAAGTACATAGATTTTAAGTTTTAACTTGTAACCATATAGGCCTGCATAAGTTCTTTAATGAGTGGTCTTTCATTCATCCTAGTTATTTGTAAAAATATCTATGGGCAAAAAAAATATTATTTCTCTCCTCTCTCCTCTACCTTAATGATAATATTTATCCAAAGTAACCATTGCAGATCACATGACGTGACGTATGAATACGTGAAAGTATCTTTTTTAGCTGTTAAATAAAAAATTTCCCATACAAATTTGAATGTAGTATCAATGATTTAAGAACAAGCAATAGCGAAAAATATCGTGCCAAGGTTGAGTTCATTAATTTTTTCAGTCCCAGGAGCTGACCTACCTCTCTTCATGGTTTACATGTTTACAATCCCAACCAGGGATTCCTAAAAATGGAGCTTTATCGGGAAAGATGAGAATTTTCCAAAATTCTACTTAAATCAAATCTTTAGGGGGCCAGGCCGCATTGGTGGATACGCGGATTAAGCGTTTAGTTTGTATGGCCTCGTTTACCTGTGATGAGAAAGTCGGGGGTTCTAATCCTGGCTTGGGTCATTGGGTGTGTCCCTCTGCTAAAATTGTTCCCCACACTCATCCCACTTAAGTGAGGATACTGATTAAATCAGCACATGACTAATAAATTAGGCCTTAACTTGAATTTAGAACAGGCACAACATCCATCCCCCAGCCATTAATTCATCACTGTGAACAGGGGAAACCCTCATTTAAGCAATGATAAATTTCTCATCCATGCCAGGAATTGAACCCGGGAACCCTAGTTACAAAATGATTGTGATTATATATTAAAGTCCCGGATTGGTCGTGGTGGGAGGAGGAAGGGAGGGAAGGAAGATTATTGGTTTGGCAAGAATAGTCCGTTTGTGTTGATTGCATGAAAAAATAAACAGCAAATGCGGATACACTTTCTCTAAATTCAACCTTACTCATCCCCAAAATACTAACGTATTTAGAAAATATGCGTCCAACCCAAATGGAGTGCTATTTTGTTTTAACTTACCATTTATATTACATATAGTTAATTAAGAGTAACATTATTAGGTGGATATGCCCGGTTGTTCAACCAAGTCTGGTTATAGACTTGAGGACCTAATACGTATTTTCTGCGAGACAAGTAGAATCCTTCCCCCTCCCCCCCACCTACCGCCCACTTTCCACCTCAAGGAAAACTTGAAATCTACACAACACGGTAACTGTCTTAATACCCCTACTTAGAAGTGTTAATTGCGAACTTAACTTTACCCCTTGGCTGCTTGAGTCAAGCCGCCCGCCCTTAGCTCGTTCTCTAGTTACTGCACTGCGTCTTCTCTCACGCAAACTGCTTCCTGCTTCCAATGTGTCCTCTATGCAACCCTCACCCCTCAGTAGTCCGACAATTATTAATACATTGCACAGCATAGAATTACTCAAACATGGATTAACTTAAATAATCATGCATATTATTGGTCATAATTTAGATTTGTTTGTGTGTCGTAAATATATTTTAATCTGTTCTATAATTCATATAGCTACTTAAATATAACAATCTATTTAATATAAAAGGTAGTAATACATTGACATATTAATAGTTCTATGAGCAGTAGACCTCACTACCTCTATCTCATTATCATTACTACAGTCTTACTAGTAATTGTGTTAACAATATATCTCGCTCCCTCCATGTTACTATCGTTACTACAGTTTTAACATTTCTTTCTGGATTTGAAGTTGATACGCCTCTTGGCGGTTATACAGAAAAGAAATAAAGTACTAAAATATATGTTAAACCTTAAAATAATACTCCACCAGGTATTTTCTCGATTGGATAGAATTTTAATTTAAAATCACTTGAGATTAGATACTAAAAGACCAACTTTTTAAACGGTTATCATTTCTATAAGGATAACTGGCTAGAAAATCCATCTATCCTTCTTATACCTTGAAAATTATCACGCTTACTTTGCATTATTCTACTATGGTACAGCTTATAAGATAGGCTCATGGTATAATCTGTCAAACTAAGACATGGTTTCTTTCAGGGTAGACTGAGTGTTGTTCGGCCTAGGTTTAAAAAACGTCCCTGCCAAAACTGTAGGTAAAATTGGTCAATGCACTTGACAGCTAACGTGGAACAAACACTCGGACAGACATACAGACGAAACGTCAAATAGTCATTTTATAACAGCACATCACTACGGCCCACTTCGGTGACCACATGGTCTAAGCCATCACTCTTGTAATAGACTAGGCTGTTGATGACGGGGATCTCGGGGTTGGAATTCTGCGTACGTGTAATGAAAGATGTTTTTCCTAAATGTTTTTAAATCAGCCCACCACATTTATGTGAGTGCACTTCTTCTAAAATTCAACCTTCCTCATCCCTAATATATTATAATAATTATTACATATGCGTATATTCCAAAAGGGTAGTTAGATGCGGTGCTTAAAATAAAATAATGACAACTATATACGAGAATTGAGCTCAAGAGCCTTAGATTAGTATGCCTGTGCTCTAACAGTTGGTTATATCTTCTGTGGATACACGGACAAAGATTATTTGGGGATGATATTTATTCGGTGGTTTGTACAAATTTTGGTTAGCGAAAGTTTGTTTTTAAACACCCTACATTGAAATTATCATTTACTAAGAATTTACATACTTTCATTTGAGCTAGGATCTGAGACAGTCTGTGAGAGCCCATGAGGATCTGAGAGTGTCTGTGAGGACCCTTGAGAATCCAAGATTGTTTGGTAGGGCCCAAGAGGATCTGATAGTATCTGTGAGTGCTCATGAGCATCTGAATGTGCCTGTGAGAGCCCATGAGAATATGAGAGTGGTTGTGAAGACCCCTTTATGATCTGAGAGTGTCTGCCAGGGCCCATGAGGATCTAAGAGTGTCTGTGAAAACCTGAGATGGTCTGTGATAGTATGAAAGGGTCAATGATGATCTGAGAGTGTCTGCCAGGGCCCATGAGGATCTAAGAGTGTCTGTTAAAACCTGAGATGGTCTGTGAGAGCATGAGAGAGCCCATAATGATCTGAGAGTGTCTGCCAGGACCCATGAGGATCTAAGAGTGTCTGTGAAAACTTGAGATGGTCTGTGAGAGTATGAGAGGGCCCATGATGATCTGAGAGTGTCTGCCAGGGCCCATGAGGATATTAAAGTGTCTGTGAAAACCTGAGATGGTCTGTGAGAGTATGAGAGGGCCCATGATGATCTGAAAGTGTCTGCCAGGGCCCATGAGGATCTGAGTGTCTGCCAGGGCCCATAAGGATCTAAGAGTGTCTGTGAAAACCTGAGATGGTCTTTGAGAGTATGAGAGGGCCCATGATGATCTGAAAGTGTCTGCCAGGGCCCATGAGGATCTAAGAGTGTCTGCGAGGGCCCATGAGGATCTAAGAGTGTCTGTGAAAACCTGAGATGGTCTGTGAGAGTATTAGAGGGCCACATGAGGATCTAAGAGTGTCTGTGAAAACCTGAGATGGTTTGTGAGAGTATGAGAGGGTCCATGAGGATCTTAGAGGTATATGAGAGGCTGAAATGTGTTGTGAGGCCAAGGACCGATCCCATCTGGTTTATATTCACGAGCTCCACCAGAGTAATTCATACTGTGAGATAACGAAATAAGTTTCAACTAAATGGCCTCATAAATAAAAGTCTACCGTTTTGATTAGCATTTATACCATCAAACGGGAAGTCACCCGGAAAAAGTCGTAAAAACACTCATCAATGATGTAATATTCAAACCTGTAAAAAAAAAACTCCCATGGTCACCCATTCACCATAAATTCGGCTTAGATTTTCAACCCCTTCCCCCCTCACCCCTAGCCAAAATTGTTCATAGTATGGTCACTTGTGCGAAGACTTCTCAAAAAACATCAACTTCCCATAAATATATAAAAAAAACAACTAGAACTATACTGATCCTTCAATACACTCCCCTTCAAAAAAAAGTTTACAAATGTTCACTACAGTAGGCTGTATATATATATATATATATTAGCCATATCAATAGATTATTTTTGTATGACCGATCCCGTGGTACGGTTTTGATCCAGTAAATTATGGTATACAATGTTTCATTATATTTCATCACAAATTTCCATTTCCCTATCACTTTTTTTTTTCACCCCTCGCTCATGTGGATGAGTGTGTGTATTTTTTACCCCCTCCCCCTCCTCCTGAACGTATCCCGTTCATTCCCGGAGAGTAGTATAACAACGTTCGGCGGATCCTCGCGAATCAATGGCTCCATAATGAAGACCATAAATAAAGAGTAAATGGCGGTTCCAAAACGGACAGCCGAGGATTTTTATGAACATCGGCAGGAAACAATATGACAACACGTAAATTACGAAATTAGACAGAGTGAGCGAGAGGGAGTGAAGGGGGGGGGGGGGGGGGGGGGGGTATTGGAGGTAAATAAAAGAAAATTGTAGACAAAAGAAGCTCACAGTAACTGCGTCGTTCAGAACAATTTTTTGTGCCGCCAAAAGAGCACTAGAAAACCTTTAACTGCGCAAAATATTTTTAAAATTATTATTATTATTATTATTAGCACCGCGTCTTACTACCCGTTCGGGTTATACACACTTACGCTAATGTGTAATGGTAGGGTGATTGTGAGATGAAATGGAGGACCTACAGTTTAACGTGGAATCCGAACCACGGTGGAGGCCTGGCATCTGGCATTCCACACATTCACAAGATGTCTTGTCAGAGGTGAAGGAAGGGTTTGGTAATCAGATAAATCTGTGCCGGGTCCGAGGATTGAACCCCGGCCGCCAGCACATAAGTCTGACACCTTACCCCTAGACCGCNGGAAAAAAAAAAAATCGAAAAAATTGTTGAATTCCATTGCCCAAAAGTGACCAACATCGGAAAAAGAAATAAAAACAATATACCGGCGTTCAACAATGCACTGTTTGCATGTCTATTGTGTTGTTGTTTTTTTCGGGGAAGGTGGCAGGGAAAAATGGGTGGGGGTATTCGTAAAAATCAATCATTATAAACTTCTTTTACACAACAGGCTTTCAAAGTGCCATAGAATGGTACTAGGCTATATGAAAAACTCAAATTTAAAATAAAATGTGGATATACATAAGTTAGAATATATATCCCCATGATGTGAACCCACCATTGAGCCATACCAACCGAGCGGCCATCGCCATAAGAGATGATAGTGCTAACATTTGCGGAAAGAGGGTGCCATGTGGTCAGCACAACGAACCCTCTGGACGTTAAAGTCTCAGTTTTCTATACCGGGGCTGTTACATTTTCTTAAAAATATCTATAAAGATATTACATTGCACTCACTTCTTAAAGTATGGATATTAAAGGCATTGGCATGACCTGACGTGACGTGTTGCAAAGTTGTTTGTTTTGTACTATAGCTATGTCGGGATGTACTCAACCAATCGTAAGCATCGTAATAGTTATAAGAAATCAAATCTAAAATTTGAAAAACTAAAAATATGTACGTATTTGTTTTTATCTCCCCCAATATTCTGAGTGATAATAAAGGTTTGAAGTTAACAAATATTCGAAGTTCTATCTCTAGTTTGTAATAAAATAGTTTTCAGACAAACCAAACTAAAAAATATTGACTGCTCTTTAATTGAACCTTACCTCTTTATTCAATTCTAGATTTAGTACAAAATATTAAGCTTATTAGTTTGATTTGAAATGAGATTATGTTTTATGAAAAACACAGAAATAATTAGACATTGACATTATTTCAAAAATGGTAATTTTAGTCCTGGATTTATAAAAAAAAAGAGGTTAGTGATTTATCGTAATGAAGTGTAGTAATTATTTTTTAATAAAAAATATTTCTTCAAATTGTAGCATATTGCGAACATAAAAAGTAATGTGACACTTTTTTTATGAGTATCCTTTTCTCTTTCGCCCTTTCTAAATTTAAATTCTCTCTCTCGTTTTCAAGTGTCCCCGAAACTGAATATGAATGTAAATTGATCAAATGTACGAGTGCATATTTTACTGTCGAAATGTCGTGTGGGTTTGGGATGGGCAATTCATCTCCGTGATTTGCACGTGGGATATTTTTTGGAAATAGAGAGAGGTGTGTGTGTGTGTGTGTGTGTGTGAGGTGGGGGATAGGGGTAGGAGGGGGCTGGGCGCCGGGTCCGAAACAGACTAGTTCCACTCACTCGTTGTAGCAATGATGATGAATTCTTGGCTCTGCTGATGGGACACACATCAATCAATGGTACAACACTCTCCTCTGACCACCCACCTTTCAAACCATCCCTCTCCCCAACAGGCCCAACTCGCCCCTTTGTCTAATTCCCTAAAACACCACTGCCCCACGCTGACCTTAAAAAAACTCATCACGGTCGACAGACACCCCTTACAGTTTAAATCCTATCGAAATGATGTGACGAACATATGGGGGGGCCTTGCCCCCCTTTCACCCCTTGCTTTCAATCTAAAACAGATCTCCTCCCCCCCACCTCTCCACCTTTATCAGGATAGCGAATTGTGTTACAGAAAAAAAAATAATCCTGGAGTGAATGTTTTATGAGTGAGTTTTACATGCGTGACAGAAAATCCTCTTCAGGGCCTATTTTTATATTAGTGGAGTGAGGAAGTTGTTTTAAATTAACTTAAAACGTGTATTTTTCACTTTTAATTTTATAGCTTTAGCTTTTAATGTAAGCGCACAAAGTTTTTATTATAAACGCGATAGTGAAACCGCCCGTGGATTAAATGTCAAGCTCATAATAGTTTGATCTGCCGGTGATGGGAGGCCGAGGTTCAAATCCCGTTCGGATGTACTTTAGGTAGTTTTCCTAAATCCCTCATACAAATGGAATTCCTGCATAGACATTTTTGTTTGTACGAGCAACAACTCTATGTTCACCCAATTTTTTTGAATCGTCTGATCATAATTGTCACGTGATTGGTCAAAGAAAATATGCTGGGGTGTCTATTACAAGTCGACCTCGGTGGACTTGAAGTAAAATGTTCATCTCAGGACCCGATGTTAGTGGGTTCAAAGCTAACGTAGGTCAATTAATTATTCTTAAACGATAAAAATCCGTAGCATAATTTATTTCGGAGGGGAAGTTTTCTTTTTAATCACCGCTTATTACTACCTATTCAGGTTATACGCATATGTACTAATTCAGCTAATGAGTTAAAATTGAAGAAAGTTGAATTTAGAGGAAGCGTAACCACATTAACCTGAAGGGAGAGTGGAAAACCCGACCAGGATAAGAACCCAAATTTTCCTTTATTTGGTAGAATAGTCTATTGTGAGAGTGACGCCTTAGACCATGCGACCACCGAGGTAGGTGGAGGGAAAGTAAAGCCGTCGGTCCCATATCGATCATGGCGTGTAAAAGAATCCTGAAAGGTATAAGAAAATACCACTCCAGCAAAATTGGTAGGACCTTTCACTCTCGCTCATAGAAATTAATTGTGTAAGGCAACGGTAAACTACCACTTTCTGCACTCTCTAAGTACATGTGATTTCTACCAGATGGTACGGGCCGCACCAACCAGCTGAATGGTAGAGTGCATGCCCGGCTCTGGAGGGTTATAAATCACTTCAACCAACCTTGGCTTTGTTTACCTAAGGAGATTAACTACAAGTAGCTAGTTGGACGCACATTTTGTCTCTAGGCAGTTAACTTGGAATCCTCATTTAGAGAGGATTGGTTTTCCACCAGCACTATGTTTTATATGTTTTAATTATTGTACTTTGTCGGAAGCCTCTTTATAGGAAGGGTGCGAGCTTAATCCACACATATCGGCCTATGTTTATATTTTTTTATTTGAACTTGACACATACGTACTTTTTTATTGTCACTTGGATGTAATTGCAAGTAATAAAAGTAACCAAAAATCAAGAACGTTAACTTGTTATAATGATAACATATTTATTCCCTATAGCAGAGTTCTCCAAGCTTTTTGTACCTTAGAGCACATTCAAAACTAACGGTAGTGCGGAGGGCACCAATTAATTTTTCAAGGCAAATTTAGCAACTCCCGCCAGGCTCAGAGGTCAGCCTCGACTCTATTCACACGACCAGTCAACTGCCATGTTAAGTTTCCAACAGTGATTGTGACGTTACATGTGGTTGTGGGTAATACTCAAGGCCGTAGCCATGGGGGTTGGGGGGATTCAACCCCTTCCAACTTGACAAAAAATAATTTAAAAAAATACTGCTTTAAATTACACAAGGAACTATTTACTACTCGCCACCATTTTGGTTCTTGGGTAAATTTTTAAAATATATGTTTATTTTGGCGATAAGGCCGGGTAGACCCCTGTCAAGATATTTACAAAGAAAATAGGAAGTATTAGCATGATATTAGTGAGTGTGAAGAGAATGACGGAAAGGGGTAGGAAGGTCTTTGAAATTAGGGAAAAGCAAAACCATTCTGCTTGAAACTACGGTGGTTCCGAGTAAAAGCACACATTGTAAATGAGCCGGCAAATAAAGAGGAATGAGAGGGAGGAATTGAAAAGGAGGGGGAGGGTGGATTTCAATCACCAACTTCTTGAGAACAGCATACCTAGATATAAGCACAAACTTGATTTTTTGGCAGAAAATTGACAGATTAAAATTATTAGTCAAGAACTTTTCATCTGTGATCAAAAAGTGGCGGGCAGACGCAAAAGACTCGGCGGGCATAAGGTTGGGGACCCCTGCCCTATAGGATTGATGTATAATTTTCATTCCCAGGTTACAATATTATTTAACTTGTTAACGCAAATACAAATCGTGTTACAATATTAGACATGGATGAGTATTTTATTGAAGTCCAGTGTCATTACGTGGATAGTTTCTAGGATAAACAGAGCGTGCTTAAACTGTACCTGTTGTATTTTCTCATGACTCAGTAGAACGAACATCCATTGGTCCGGTATCAAGAGAAATACTTTTCTCGAGTGATCTATGCAGATCAGAGCCTGCGTGTGATTGGTAAAACGCGCAACAGTGGGAGAGAATACGTCATCATTGGTACGGTTTTAATAAGCTCTGATTACCCTGGCAACACTCCATGGCACTGGATAAAGTTGTTCTCTAACTGAATACATCCCCATACCGTTTTCCTAGTCCGCCATTTTGGTAGACGCGCTTCTATGGTGGCGAGACTTCTTATTGGAATGAAGGGGGTCAGTCGACAACATTAATTTAGAAATTATTATTATTGCTAGTCGGAAGTGAGAAGAGAGGATGGTTGGGTGCTGGTGTGTTTTAACAGAATGGAACGTTGGTAGCGCGCAAATAAGGGGATTTGGCAAAGGGTGAGGGGGAAGAAATATAGCAGTGAGACCAGACAAAGACACTCATAACTTTACAAAATGTCGCCAGACGTCCCGATATGACTTCAAGAACAGGGTGTTAAAACATCTTTATTTTCTCCTATGAAGAAAGTATTATAATCATGAACATTTTATACTTCAATATTAAGACGGGTATTGACGTTTTATGTGCCCCGAAGTAAAAGAAGTGGATTTTAAAATTCTGTTCGTCCCTGAGTCTACAGCGGAAACTGAATGGATTTAGTTTAAAATTCGTATTTAGATATTATATGGTCATAATTTGAGACCAAATCAGGATTTTGATTCTAACTCTAAAAATAAGGTTAGGAACTGATGACCCGGGCTCAGATAATGATGACATAAAAAATTAACTAATAATTCTAAAAAATTACTTCAATTTTTAAAACACTTCTCAACAATAATATGTATTTTACAACCAGACAATCAAAGAGGATACCAATATCATTGCCTACATTGTCTTATTATTCAGACAACTGTGTGTTCAAAATATCGATTGTATTAAAAAAACTTATTCGACATTAATGCCATAAAAATACTCTCAAAAGTGATTAACAATGACTCAAAATTGCTTAAAAAGTCTATAAATGACGAAAACCAAGAAAATAAAACCTATAATTTCATTTAAAAAAATAACCAAAATGACCTGTACAATATGTATTTCTTTAAACAGAAGATCATGAATAGAGTTTACTTATGAGCATTGTCTGGGAGCAACCAAAAACATTTATGACATGTAATCAAAATCCGGGCCCTGTGCGGTGACTAAATTCTTTAATTGGTATAGATATCTGGTGTTTTAATTGTAAATCAAACTGTATTGTTGTTTTCTTTGGACGGCAAATAGATTAAAGTTAGTTTACTGGCTCCTTGCTTTTGAACGGTTTAAATTTACTTGAATTTCTAAACATTTTAATTAAAATTTAGATCAGAAGAGTGTTTCTAACGATTATAAAAATAGTACGTTTTCTTCTGAGGGAAAATTACTTAAGAGTAATTTAGTGAGAACGAATTAAAAAATATGTTGTTCCTAATTACAATATACTAAATGAGAAAATGCGTACGATTGTATCGTATGCCTAGCATTTATTTTAAGTATAATGACCACAAGATTTGTAAATATCAGCTAGCCTAAATGATCTAAAGGGAGCAAATGGGTGTGTCGGAGCAAATTTTAAATATTAGCTTGAATTTGAATTCGCTAAAAGAAGCAGGCTTGATTTGAAAGTCAATTTACATAGTTTATTCGCACCTAGTGCAGGCGCAATTTGTAAATCATGTCACTTTAATAAATTAAAATGGCAGTATATTTTCGTAGTGTCTCAGAAAACACTTAGCTAACTGTTCTCCAATTAGTGATTAACACATGAATTAAAATAGCATACGTCTTGCAAGCACACAATTTGTTTCAATCTAAAGTGAGCTATGGTGGTAGCGAAGCTATTATAACCATCTGGTGGCGTACAGACTGAACGAGTAGTAAGACGCAGTGCTAGAAAAATTATATGAAAAAACTACCCGGTATTGTTGCATTCTACAGTCATTTAACGTCAAACATTCCTTTCATAATTATAAAGCAAAACAACAAACTGTAGAAAATATATATATATTCGGAGAGGTTCTGTATTCCACTAGATCCAAAGACGTCTCGTCTCTAAATATCACGTATCCAGTATATTTTCAAAACATATTTCAAAGTTTCTATAAAAGTTTTAATAGTGCAACGTAAACTTCAACTTATAAAATAGAGAATTACTTTATAGCTTATAATATTTTTTTTAAAACAACATAAATATGCTCACTTCAATTTAATTACTAGCTTATGAGAAAAGGTTTTTGTACTTTATACAATTTTCTTTAGAAATTTAGACAAAATTAGCAATAGTAAATTATTTACGCGTATTGGTGAAACAAAACGCAAACTATGACGTTATGATGACGTCAACATAAGTCTTGCTACTGGTTTTATTTTAGTTTAATGGAGAGAGAAATAGAGTAAAAAATAAATGATTTATTATTAATATTGGGTGACCTGGCGGTTTAGGGGTAAGGTGTCAGACTTCTATGCTGGCGGCCGGGGTTCAATCCTCGGTCCCGGCAAAGATTTATCTGATTACCAAAATATCTGATTACCAAACCCTTCCTTCACCTCTGACAAGACATCTTGTGAATGTGGGGAATGCCAGGCTCCACCGTGGTTCGGATTCCGCGTTAAACTGTAGGTCCTCCATTTCATCTCACATTCACCCTACCATTACACATTAGCGTAAGTGCGTATAACCCGAACGGGCAGTAAGACGCGGTGCTAATAATAATAATATTATTATTATTATTTAGCACAGCGTCTTACTACCCGTTTGGGTTATACGCTTTAAGTACTAATTACACTAATGTATTAGGAATTGGGAAGGTTTAATTAGAGGAAGTGAACCCACATTTGCGTGGAGGGAGAGTGGAAAACCATTTAGGAAAAACCACCCCCAGTTCCCCCGACCAAGATTCGAACCTCGATCTCCCCGTCCTCAGCAGTCGAGCTCAACACGAATAGCGCGTTAGCTAACTACGCCATCGAGGCGGGTAAAAAAAATTAATAAATAAATGGTACGGTGCATTGCACAGACTTTATTTCTCTTTTATTTTAAATTAGAGACAATTAATACAAATTCTTAAGATTTGTGAAACTAAATAATGCAAATTGTTGCAGAAACACTCATCAGAATTTATAGAGGAAATAATATACACTCTTACAGAAACATTGAAAAAAAGAGGAACATCTCTGTCCACCAAAGAGCATAACAATAAATTTCTGTTTTCCAGGAGCTCCATAAAAACAATAGATATTTGCTTATATATCAGAAATTATTGATTTTATAAAAATATATTCCGAATAAAAGAGTAATAGTAAGTTATTTAACAGTACATCTTCACTGTGATAAGTTATTCCGTATCTCAAATAGTTGCAGCGATAAGATCAGAATTGGAAAGGTTAGCTTATGTAATATACCCTTAAATTCTTTTTCATGGGGAAAAAGAGTTGTCATTTTGTTTGATATGTTAAATAGTTCTTGGATACAAAATTTAATCAAAATTGTTAGAGCGAATTTTGAAAAAATATATTCTTTCTCTTTTTTACCTTTAGTAAACTACCCTTAATTTAAGGGTTAGATATATAGTTTCAAAAACTCCTCGGGTTGCCTTATAAAAACGCTATATAGACCGTACCAAGTTTTAGACCTATCGGTAAAAGGTTTTTTGGTTCTAGTCCAACATACAGATGCACAGATACACGGCATCACGAAAACCACTTTTTTCTTCATGAAACGTCAACATTTATCAAAATCTTGAATTAGATTTTTTCTAACGATCACAATACTACTCTCTACAAGGGGTTGAGAGAAAGCAAAATGGTGCCTATTGGAAAGCGTCTTAGGTGCAAAGTTGCGCTATTTTATACTTGCGGTTGTAGCAGATTTGCTTGCACAATTTAGTGAATTCGAACCCAAGACTACAAACGATAAGAAATGTATAATAAATCAAATCGTACATTGATCTACAAACAAACAAACAAACATTCCCGGTGATGACTCAAATCAAACTACCTTCAAGAATAATACCCCGTTAACAGTAGTTGGCAACCGAATGAAAGTTCGTAATATCACCAGCCAGAGAGATAATAGTATAGATCGAGCTGATTAACAGCCACGAAACAAACAACTCTTTGAAAATCCTTGTCGGAAGTCATCCTTCTAATTTACCCCTGTGTAAGTTAGATGTTAGTACGTCCTTAACCACCCCTTCCCCCTCCGGTCTTACCCTGACCATCTTGGATGATTTCCTCTCGTACTTAAACTGTATAGGAGGATCACTATCAACTATCACGTCGCGACGCTACGCTCTTTCTTTGCCCGTCGCTGTGGTCCTGTGTAGCGGCGCATTTCTTGTCGTAACATGTAGAATAGCTACAAGGGACTTATTTACGGCCGTTTTCCTTCCTGTCTGTGTTAGAAACCAACTACATTCGGTTCCCTAAACCCTCATCTTTCCCTCCTTTTCTATTCAGTGCCTCGTTCTTTCCACTACTCATTCTACAACCTCCCACTCACCCTCGATTCACTGAGAAATTGGGTGACAGAACCCCCCCCCCTCTCACCCCACTCCCTCGCTCGTCTTTTATTCTAGTCTCGGAGTGAATTGCTTTATTACTTGGAATAACAGTTAGACTTTTAATTATTATTATTATTGTTATTATGATGTTGATCGTTCTTTTGCTAGAGTCCACAACTCTTGGGATTTTGTTTTAAAGATATAAATAGTATCTAACTTTGGAAGGAAATATTTGTTTAGAAATCAATATTAAAACGTGAAGTAATATCTTTTGTTAGTGATTCCCGGAAATCTATAAAAATAAAAATAAACTATGTTTTGTTTTATAAATGAATGTGTACAGTAGGCTTCAAAGTAATTTCAAATTTCCAAAAAAATATTCAAAGGAAAAGTCACAATTTCAGAAAACGACAATTTCTTGAAAGCTTTTAAATCCATTTGTATTTATTTATTTTAAAAATAAAAGCACTTACTTTGAGGGTTATCATTTCAAAGTGTACGAGTTCTCCATAGAGGGGCCTCAATTTACATTATATAATCTACGTTTTTCTGCAACTGTTTGGACGCTATTGAGACAGGGTCCTTTATATAATAAAAAAGTGGTGAAGGTCACACACACACAAAATCAGGCTGTAGATTTACAAAAAAAATCACAAAATGCTTGAACTTATGTCGTGCTTTGTGACATGGATTCAAATCTTGGTCAGGTGTACTGAGGTTTTTATTTTCCTAAATGGTTTTCCAACCACGCTTCTAAATTCAACCATCCTCATCCATTTATCTTTAGCGTAATTAATATGTTTGCACCCACCTCGGTGGCGTAGTTGGCTAACGCGCTAGTCGTGTTGAGCTTGACTGCCGAGGACGGGGAGATTGAGGTTCAAATCTCGGTCGGGTGAACTGGGGGTGTAT
Source organism: Timema shepardi (assembly GCA_902151425.1). Classification (NCBI taxonomy): domain Eukaryota; kingdom Metazoa; phylum Arthropoda; class Insecta; order Phasmatodea; family Timematidae; genus Timema; species Timema shepardi. Next base: position 76,617 of record CABFVX010000347.1, read on the forward strand.
TTTCCTAAACGGTTTTCCACTCTCCCTCCACGCAAATACGGGTTCACTTCCTCTAATTCAACCTTCCCAATTCCTAATCCATTAGCGTAATTAGTACTTAAGCTTATAAGCCGAATGGGTATTAAGACATGGTGCAAGAAAAAATGTATATATTCAGTGACCCGACAATAGCTCATCTAATGAATTGGCCGTGTATTTATTGTACTAATAACATTAATAGAATATGTGTTCCCTAAGTGCGCGACCCTTAGTCTACATCTAGTGGTGTCTCCACACGCATGCGCCACAATCAGTAAACCCTCCCACCACATTTAAACGCAGGTATTTACTACGATTCTTCCCTCGGGTAGGAACGGAGCTGATCACTCCTTGTAGGGTAATCACAGACTAGCGGCGTCGCAATAACTGAAGGAAGACGCCAACGTCGTCGTCGCTCCCGAGTCACACTTTGACGGAATGTATACTCCCCCCCACCCCCACCTTGTTCTGTGGACTACTTCTGGTTTTGTTCCGGGCGTCACTTTGTCTCAATCTATCTTGAAAAAATAGAGGGGGGATGTTTTAGTAAAAATGTTGCCTTTCATTAGAAAACTACCCGTTTGAGTGGTAAAATGGTCTAAGGCATCACCCTCGTGTTATACTGGCCTGCTGATGAAGGGGAAATTGGTGTTTGAATCCCGGTTGAGTCTACTGAGGGTGGGTTTTCTCCTAAATAGTTTCCCACTCTCCTTCCACGCAGTGTGAGTAGATTGCTTACAAAATGCTTTCTTACCCATCCCCACTCCTTTAGAGTATATGTATCTTAAATGCGCATAACCTGAACAGGTAGTAAGACACGGTAATAAAATAAAACTATATCTATTCTGTGTGTTCATACTTCTCCTCAGCTACTGTCAAGTGTTTCATTTGATCTTAACAAACAATGGCGTGTTGCCAGGGTTAGCAGAGTTGATTGTGATATGTTTTCATCATTGAATAGAACACTCGTTCTTCAAGTATAAACTAAAATAAATTCACAAGGGAGGTGTGTTGAGCAGAGCCAATGTATGATTCGTCAAATGGGGTACTTAGTAGTTGAGAACAGTTTAAGTAGGCTCTACCCACCCGAACAATAATCCATGTTAATAAACATTGAACAAGGGCCAGTTTCATAGTCAAATTTAGTAAGCCTCAAGTGCGGCGATACACTAAGTACATGACGACACCTACCTTAATTCGAATGGAATGAGCCAGTTTCCTATGAGAGAACGGCCCATTCCATTCTGGTTTAGGTAGGTGTCGTCATGTACTTAGTGTAGCGCCGCACTTGAGGCGTACTAAATTTGACTATGAAACTGGCCCCAAGCCCTCCTTCTATACTGTCATCATTTTCGCGTTAAGTGAGGTAGAATTTAGAGATAAAATGTAACTATATTTACGTAGAAGAAGAATGGGAAACCACACTATCAAAACTACCCTATGTACACCCAGACATAATTCCAAACCCCCACCAGAAAACCAGACCATATTGGCCTGATTTTGGTCTTCGTGTCCATCAATGTATGTTGTTTCCAATTGTTCCCATGATTTAAATATTCACTAGATTGTCAAATTTGTCTCTCTTTAGAATTTATTACTTTTTTGTCACTTTGTATTACTATCAGCTTGGGTTGTACGCATGCAATAATAATGTTAGTACGTCAGGGATGAGGAAGGTTGAATCTTAGAGGAAGTGTACCGTCATTTACGTGGAAGGAGAGAAGAAAAAGTCTCATAACATCCGAACCCCGCTCTTCCAGTATATGGCAGTTTCAGTATATTACGAGATTAACACCTTAGGGCAGTGGTTCTTAACCTTTTATTACTTGTGGGCCCCTAGATATCTTAAAATATTTTCGCAGTCCCCTAGTTTTTACTTATATATTAATCACTAAAATGTATTATAAAATAGTGGCTTTATTTACTGATTATAATAACAAACAAATTTAAAAAAAAATTAACTTACCTAAATGTATTTAATGGGAACTCTGCTTTTGAACACTTTACACTAATTTGTCCATTCTTGTTTTGATTGCATTACTTAATATTATTATTATTATTATTATTATTATTATTAGCACCGCGTCTTACAACTCGTTCGGGTTATACGCACTTACGCTAATGTGTAATGTAGGGTGGTTGTGAGATGAAATTGAGGACCTACAGTTTAACGTAGAATCCGAACCATGGTGGAGGCCTGGCATTCCCCACATTCACAAGATGTCTTGTCAGAGGTGAAGGAAGGGTTTGGTGATCAGATAAATCTGTGTCGGGAATGGAGATTGAACCCCGGACCCCAGCACAAATATTATTCACATGCAAGAGTCGATTCGGAGTCGATTTCACTGCTTATTTTTAATATTCACCATTGTGGAAAATCCCTTTTCACATAATTAAGTAGAAACAAAGGGCAACAAATTTTTAATGGCTTTGGTAAACAGATGGGGATTATTTGTACTATCCGTGCTTCCCCTCCCCTCCATTACCCCGGAAAATCGAGAGTCTACTGTACTTACATGTTTACAATCATCGAACTATTTCTTACAAAATGTAAAATTTAAGATAATTGACTTCAGAAATAAGCAAGTGACATTATAAATTATTTTTTCGAGGCTCCCCAAACAAACGTTTCACGCCCCCTCCCCCCGGTTAAGAATCGATGCCTTAGGCCAGTTTGCTTGAACTAGATGCCCGACGCCCATCAAAGGGCCTCACAATATCCTGGAGGAAAATTAAAAGGAAGCTCTCGGTGGAAGATGTGAAATAGCTAACGATTGAAATATAAATATGGTCGTGATTGCATTTTATTATATATTTATTTGATTAGTAAAAATGTGTAAAAACATAGTTATGATGCTAATTTATTTTGTATAAATGTTTGTGCATGTATACATTTCTAAATATATTCTAAAGAAATTGATACATATATATACCCTGATTTTGGTTGGAAGAACAGTAGAGAAAATTCTAATATGTTTATTTGCAGCCAACATTGATAACATTTCATTTTATTATTTGTGTTATTTTATAGTAATTGAAAATATCTATCAAAAATGACAGCTACAGATCACATGACTTGATGTATGGATGTATTAAAATTGTTCTAGTAACTTTAGTAACTAACTTCTATTGTTCTTCCTACCAAAATCATACTATATATATATATATATTTGACAGTAAATTCAAAAGATTCTGCTAAAAAAGCAACCAATTTATTGTAAGTTAGTTGGCTAACGCACAAGTTTCGTATTGAGCAAGACTGCCAAGGACGAGGAGATCGAGGTTCAAATCTCAGTTGGGTAAACTGGGGAGGTTTTTCCTAAATGGTTTTCCACTCTTCCTCCACGCAAATATGGGTTCACTTCCTATAAATTTAACCTTACCTTTTCCTAACCGATTAGCGTAATTATTACTTAAGCACATAAACCGAACGGGTAGTAAGACGTGGTGCTAAATAATAATAAAATAAATATTGTAAGTTTTGGAGGTAGATTTTGCTTGTAGGTTTATAGTAAGTTAAAATTTAAGACTTAGATAAATTGCTCTATAAATGTATAAAAAATTAAATTTATAGATTAAACCGTTGTTAAATTGGTAGATGTATTAAGTGAAATTATAAGTCAAAATGTATAATTCAAATATATTTCTGGTGAAAAAGCAAATTGTCAGATATGAACATTAATATAAATTATAATGCATCACCAACTCGTTTATTGTCTAGTTGATGATGCACTATAATTTATATAAATGTTCATATCTGACAAGGTGTTTTTTCACCAGAAATATATTTGAATTATACATTTTGACTTGTAATTTCACTTAATACATCTACCAATTTAACAACGGTTTAATCTATAAATTAAATTTTTTATACATTTATAGAGCAATTTACCTAAGTATTAACTTTTAATTGTAACTAATATTTACTTTCAAACATTTTTTAGAATGTTTTCTAAAATGTTCTATATTAAGTATTGAGATTATTAAATAATAGCTGCTGTTCCCGTTCTTACGAGGAATCTTTAAAGTAACTATGTTATTTTTTAGTATATAAAATAAACCACAGGGAAAAGTAACCAAATCTTAAATTATGTTTAAATTTTAATTTTTTATTGGATTGAAGTGTGATACAAAACACAAAGGTAGGCTGACTAATACACAGTGTCAAAACAGAGATCTAATCTGAACACGTTTTAAAAGCTGACCTTTCTTTTGAATATTAAATTATAACTTCTCTATTAATACACATTACTTTGAACTCTTGCTTGTAGCTGATAGTAAAAAACAAATAAGAGTGTCACAGCATTAATAATAATTGGTTGTTGAAGAGTTGTAATTAAATACAATCAAAATTATTTTAGCTTTTTTTTAGCACATTTACCCCATTTTAACAATTTGGCCATTTTCACTTTTTACATCTTTTTAACCACCTTACCATTACTACCCTTTTTACAATATTTTACCCTCTTTATCCTTTTACCCCATTTATGTTTTTTTGCTAAACCTTTTACCCCTTATGATACTTTTTATTCTTTTTAAACTTTTTAAATCTTACTCCTCTTTACATTTATAACTTTTTTTTAATGATTTAATGAATTACTTTTTGCCCTTTTTACCATGTTTGCTCAATTGTGCCCTTTTTGTTCTTTTTGATAATTTGATTATTTTTGGCCTTTTAGCCACTTTTACATTAATTACTTGGCTTAGCCCCTAAAAACTGTTTTAAGATAAAAAGGGTAAAAAGGTTTACAGGTAAAAACCTATTAATACATTAAATCTATTTATTAGAAATAAATAACAACATTTAACAAATTAATGTAATGTCATGGCGACAAGAGAAGAAGAGTTTGTTGTAGATACCAAACTCTTCTTGCTTAGTCTGCATGGATACCAAACTATAAGTCATTCACGAGCTAAGTTTACCTGAATGACAGCTCTAAATGTTACTAGAAGTAATCTCTAATATATCACTACGCCAACAGCTGACATCTATCACTTTGGATCACTGTAATGAAAACATATGGTAATATATTCATGTGATAGTTAACCACAGTAATTTAGGCCAATATTATTTATACATTTATTTGAGGTTGGACACAAAGTTTATTTATAGTTTTATTCCACTTAAAAAATATTCACAACACTTTCACAAAAACTTCTAACGAACATAGCCTCAAAATGGCGACTGACGAATCTAAACCATATGATTGAACATAACGGTAAACGAGGTTTTTACAATGATGCAGACACGAAGTTGATGAAAATATTTTATTCAGTTAAATATCTCAAAATACGATAAAATAATAATAAAATTATTTATTGTATGTAAAAAAAAATGACAATATTTTTTTCTCTTCCAAGTAAATACGATGCCTGTATTAAAAGGTATCGATGTGTGCACTATATTAAACATAATCAACAAGTTCCAAAACGAAAAAAAGTACTTTAATTATGTTTTAAATATTGTTTCGAGTTGGATAAAAAGAAATTATTTAAAAAAATGAAATAGTATGAGAAAACTTAAGTTTATGTTAGTTTAAATGTAATATGTAACAAGTAATTAAAGATCTTTACATTTATAACAAAACTGTGATCTTTTACAAGTGTTGGCAACCCAAAACCTAAACATATGATTTTCGAACTGTCATCCAGGTAAAAACCTATCATGAACGGAATATGCATTCAAATTGAATGAAATAGGGTAGTAAATACATCTCGCGGCGTTAATATTCTTTTATTTTTCGAGTTTTAATTAATTAAAAAGATTATAATCAAAATTTCAAAATTTGGGTTTCTGGGTGCACATGTTCGTACACAGGGGCTGATAATATTTAAATGTCACACCTCTGCATGTGGTATATATCACGCAACGCTCATGACAGACAGACATACACATTCTTCATTTTATTAATATATTATGTATAACTCTCCAGCCTGCGGTGCAAACTGAATCATTTTGGGCCCTTGAGATGAAAAACGTTGGACCACCTGTTTTAAAACATTGGAACAACGAAACCGGTTTTAATATCTTAGTCGCATTAAGGGGAAAAAACATTCATTCATCCCATTTGGACAGAAGCTTATTATTTTCATTGGGAGGTCACTGCTCTAGTGCCAAGACTGTCTATCACTGACTTAAACTTTATAACCCCCAAGTGTCGGATGAAGAAGTTTAGCAATATCTATTGTTTTTTAATGTGTGTCATTAGCATTTAATGAGGAACTTTTAAAATCAAGTGCAAAAGCTATCGTCAAAACCCGCGATGCTCATGAAAGATATAAAATAACTGTTGAGATTACTATACGTAGAAAATCAAACTAAAAGTATAAACCGGAGTAGTAAATTTATTTTATTTATTGGCTGACTTTTTTTCTATATACATATATATTTATCCCCTCATCTTAGTACCAGTTCATGTTACATGCATATGTAATAATTACTCTAATGTGTTAGGGATGAGAAAGGTATTATTTTAAAGGAATGGTACCAGCATATTCGTAAAGAGAGAAAGAATGCGGAAAACCATTTAGGAAAAGCCAGTCTCAGTACACCAGACAGGGATTTGAACCTTAATCTGCCAGTCTTCAACAGGTCGGTCTATTGCGATAGTGACGCCTTAGGGCTTAGACCATGTGACCACCGAAGCGGGTCCTTTTTTATAAATAATAATAATAACTAGCACCGCATCTTACTATCCGTTTGGGTTATACGCTTTAAGTACTAATTACTCTAATGGATTGGTAATTGGGAAGGTTGAATTAGAGGAAGTGAACCCGTATTTGCGTGGAGGGAGAGTAGAAAACCATTTAGGAAAAAACACCCCCAGTTCACCCAACCGAGATTCGAACCTCCATCTCTCCGTCCTCAACAGTCGAGCTTAACACGACAAGCACGTTAGCCAACTACACCACCGAGGCGGGCTTTATATAAATAAAGTCTGACAACATTACTGGCCTTAAACTGTGTTTCCCTCCACCCTACCTTAAACTATTAACCTAATGCAAACAGTTATTAGAAAGCGGTGTATTGTATGCATGGAATAAATAAATATTAAATAGTATTTTAACTAATAGTTGGTGACCTGGTGGTCTAGGGGTAAGGTGTCGGACTTCTGTGCTGGCGGCCGGGGTTCAATCCCCGGTCCTGGCACAGATTTATCTGATTACCAAACCCTTCCTTCACCTCTGACAAGACATCTTGTGAATGTGGGGAATGCCAGGCCTCCACCGTGGTTCAGATTACACGTTAAACTGTAGGTCCTCCATTTCATCGCACAATCACCCTACCACTACGCATTAGCGTAAGTGCGTATAACCCGAACGGGTAGTAAGACGCGGTGTTAATAATAATAATAATAATAATAATAGTTATCACTTTCTAAAAAGTAAGCCTCTCCTAACTTTCTGGGTGTTTTCTGGACAAGAACTATTTATTTAATCAATAGGCCTGCTTTACAAAGGACGGCGTAACATAACAACATTGTGGCGATTTCTTACTGTAGTTTTTTTTTTTTCAACTCATTGTCAAATATGACTGACAATTCAATGAGTTCTGGTTAATCAGTAAAGAAGAGACTCTCAAAACCACAAAACTAATTTATAATTCTTGGGAACGCGAAGATGATCCGAGAGGAAGCCCCGTGTTGAATGTGACGGACAAAAGAAGGTTGTGCTCGGTTGAAAGACTCTGAAGAGAAAATGGTCCGTTTCCTGAAGCCAAAGATATTGTCGAGGATCTATGATCGCTTTTGCTGTTTATCAATGTCATGGTGTTTGGCGCTGCTTGTCTATCAAATGTTTCGGTAGATACGGAAATATAGGCCTATGGGTAGGCCTGTAAGCTGGGATCAAAGTCCTTAGACGGAAATTGAAGGAAATAATGGACCAATCTTAAGGTTGGACGTTTCAAACCTACCAGAGTTGGATGTAGGAGACGTTTTCGAACTTTAGAGCAGCTTATAACGACAAACACCATCTAAATGTTTATTATAAGTTATTAAATTATAATTAAATATCTCACCCGCTTCGGTGGCCGCATGATCTAAGGCGTCACTCTCTCAATAGACTAGACTGCCTTTGGGAGGTGGAAGATCTGGGCTTTATCCCAGTTGGGTGTACTGAGGGTGATTTTTCCTAAATGGTTTTACACTCTACCTCCACACGAATGTGGGAACACGTCCTCTAAATGCAACTTCTCTCATCCCTAACGCATTAGATTAAATGAGTACATATAGTCCGAACGGGTGATAAGACGCGGTAATAAAAATAATTGTTAAATGTGTCACGATTCCTGTCCTTCAAATCAAATTCTTAAATTTGAAACACGATTATTTAACATTTAGGCTTGCAAATTCAATATCTTCTTATTCATCTAATCTCATTTTACTGTAATACATTTGAAAAAAAATAACTAACCAAAGGTGTAAGTAGTAAAAAAAACACTTAAACAATAATGGCATTTGGTTTACACAAGCTCAACTAAATATTATTTTTGAAATTTAACTGTAGGTACTAAATATAAACGGGAGGTGGGGGCGGGGGAAGGGGAAAAAAATGTCACGGCTACAGATTTCTGATTACTGCCTCTTTGATTAAATAACAGAGTTTCCAGTATGGGAATAGAGAGCTAAGACTCGAATAATCGAAATATTGATATCGATTCTCGATTCCTTATATGCCATTTATAATACAAAATATCGAGATTTAAAATTCAATATATTTATAGCCCGTTTTCACTTAACCTACACTTTATTTGGTTGACCTGACGAAGGTTAGATTAGAATGAGTAAACTTGTAATTAGTAAAGTTTTTTATTTGGAACTACGTTTTATTACCCGTTCGTATTGTACGCATTTGTAATAATTACGCTAATGTATTAGGGATGAGGAAGTTTGAATTGATAGGAAATGTACCCCCATCTGCGTGAAGGTATAGTGGAAAACTAATAATGTGTGGCAGAAGGGAGCGCGAGTAATTTTACAGTTTTTGTAGCATTACAGCTTTTTGGCCAAAATAAATAAAATATTTCTCCAGTAGCAACATAGAGTTTAGTTTTATGCACATGCTAATATCAACAGATCATGAATATCTGTCAAAGGTGTCTTGGAATTTTGTCAAAACTTTTTCTCTATATTTAAAATTTTTTGACGAAATTCCAGGACACCTTTGACAGATATTCAAGATCTGTTGATATTAGCATGTGCATAAATCTAAGCTTTACGTTGCTACTGAAAAAATATTTAATTTATTTTGGCTAAAAAGTTTCAATTCTATTAAACCTGTAAAAACACTTCGTTCCCTTTGGCCGCACCTTAAGGAAAAATCACCCTCAGTACACTCAATCGAAATTTTAATACCGATCTCCCCATCATCGGCAGTCCCAGTCTTGCGAGAGTGACTCAAACCATTCGACCACCGAAGAGAGTATTAGTAAAGTTTAAACCAAGTATTATCTCACATCGCTGTTTCCCACTTGCACAATCCTAGGTTTGGTCAACTCGGGATTTAAACCCCGACCTCCACGTCACAGGTAAATCATACTGTACAATCTTAGTCCTCGTGACCACCGATACGGGTAGCAGCCTTTATTGAAACAGTTATAAACCTTCATCAGCAAATGATGTTAGAACCCACATCAGTGGACAAGAGGATAAATGAGTCGGTTTGGTCTGGTCTTGTTTGACGGTGACTGAGAGCTAGGGGTTCGATCCTCTCATCGTGCTATGAGCTGTTTTGCTCTAGGTTGTTTACCCATTCCCTCCCAGAAAATGAGGATTTATTTTATACTAACTCTATATTCATCATTGATACTCAATTTTTATTAATATGAGGTTAATATGGACGTGTAGTAAAATGGAGTGCACGTAAAAAAAGAAATATATATGTTCAACGTAAGCGTGAATTAAAAGAGGTATTCCACGGAATTCTTGGGAGAACCTCCTCGTAGCATGTTCTCCTTATACCAGGAAGCCGAATAATGGAACGCGCGCATTCGATCTTAGCCAAAAGGTGAGCCAGACTTCTACCGGTGACCTTTTAAACAACCTGAGACATCTGTTGGCGAATCTCGCAACTAGCAGCGCATTCTCCGTTCATTCTAATAAGCTCAGTTTTCGACAAGTTGCATCCGTTTTTGACTTGTTTGAAATGCGATTAAGGGAATGTTCAGAAAGTTCGTCATACAGTGAGTGCTAAACTATAGCAAGATTACGTTAGGAAAAACAGTATCTGACAGTTAACCAAAAAAGTTACTAAAACTTTTTCATAAATCCATACGCGAATTCACGTGATCTGTAACTGTCACTTTTGAAAGATATTACCAATACCTATAAAATACACTAATAATTTAGTAAAATGTTATCAATGTTGACACAAAAAATATGTTTGTATTTTCTAGGGATGTGTAAAACTTCCAAGTGTTAAAGTCTAAGACACCCACAGTAACCTTCGCATCTATGAAACATTTCAAAGGAAGAGTAAAATTTCGATTTATTATGAAAGGATTTAAAATTTCTCACTAAATATGACATATTTCAACATTAAAATCATTTTTAGAACACTGTAGGTGACCTGGTGGTCTAGGGGTAAGGTGTCAGACTTCTGTGCTGGCGGCCGGGGTTCGATCCTCAGTCCCAGCACAGATTTATCTGATTACCAAACCCTTCCTTCACCTCTGACAATACATCTTGTGAATATGTGGAATGCCAGGCCTCCACCGTGGTTCGGATTCCACGTTAAACTGTAGGTCCTCCATTTCATCTCACAATCACCCTACCATTACACATTAGCGTAAGTGCGTACAACCCGAACGGGTAGTAAGACGCGGTGCTAATAATAATAATAATATTAATTTTTAGAACAGATACTAAACAGTATTTTAACACAAACTCGTGGGTAAATGGCATTCATATGTCATAACGACAAATAGATAAATTCACATATGTTAGCATAAAATAATATGGTGTGATTGGATTTTTTCTCTTAGCATTTCTATTATCCAATATCCCTTAAGATCGGGTTGTAGGTGACGAGAGAAAAGTTATGTTTTCTTGCAATTTTTATAACAAAACTTTTTTTTATTAAAATAAATAATATTTCTCTATTAGAAACTTAAGAGTTTAATTTTATTCATCTGATAATATCAACATTTGTTTAATATCTGGCAATAGTGACCTTGAATTTAATTACAACTTTTTATCTTCATTAAAAAAGTATTTCATATAATGCTGCTACGCTCATGACAAATATTCAAAAAACTGTTGATATTATTACCACGTGAAGAAAGAAAGAACTCTATGTTTCTACTGGAGAAGTATTTTATTCTTTTTGACAACAACAAAAAACTTTTAATACAAAAATGTCAAAAAAACCTGACCTTTTCTCACGTCCCTTACATCCCCCACCTTAATGGACCATTTAAGAAATAATAGTAGTATTTTGTGACCGCGAAAAAAAAACACCTTGTCTTCGACTTCAACTTTTAATCGAATTTGTATCAAACATCGCTTTACTTTGCTACGCATTTATAAAGTTACGTACGTACACCCTAAATATTTTCCAAGAGGCTATTCGTGTCCAGTTCTTACTGTAGTTTTGACCCCTTTATTTTATTTGTCATTTCTCTGTCAGGGCTACTGGGTAACGAAAGAATCAAATGAAATAGCTAACAACTCCCTAAATTGGACGAATGGGAAGAAAAGGTGAGGGCAATAAATATATTAGAAACGATTTTTCATAAATTATACTTATTTTCAAAGTTTTCTCATTTTATGCTCATAGGTAGAGCCAAATAGTGTTAAATATAATCATCCTCTGATTTTATTAGATTGGTTATCTTATTTTACTGAGAAAATTTGGTTGGTTTAATTTTTAATATCGTATTTTAAAACTGAGTTAAAACGACAATCATCCATGTTGGTGGGAACGAAGGCTAAACCTTTTTTTGGTGATGATGCCGTCTCGAATCCCTGCTGAGTGAACTCAAGAGTGCATTTTTCTTAATGTATTTTTCCACTCACACTCCAAGCAAATGGGGTTACACGTTCTCTTAATTCACATCAATGCGATTTTAGATATGCGTAACCCAAACGGGCAGTGAGACGCGGTGATACAACATTAAAACACTACAAAATAATCGATTAAATTATTATTATAATTATTATTAGCACCGCGTCCTACTACCCGTTCGGGTTATACGCACTTGCACTAATGTGTAATGGTAGGGTGATTGTGAGATGAAATGGAGGACCTACAGTTTAACGTGGAGTCCGAACCACGGTGGAGGCCTGGAATTCCTCTCATTCACAAGATGTCTTGTCAGAGGTGAAGGAAGGGTTTGGTAATCAGAAAAATCTGTGCCGGGACCGAGGATTGAACCCCGGCCGCCAGCACAGAAGTCTGACACATTACCCCTAGACCGCCAGGTCACCCACTCGATTAAATTGAAAAATGACATCTAGACAAGGAAATCGAGCCCGGGAACTTTGAGATTAGTATACACCAATGAGCACCACTGAAATATCCGGGAATTGTCCCGTGATCATGGTCATTCTTCACCCATATTTTAAGGTAGAGTCTGTGATGGACGTGCGGGTATCGGCCATTAATTTATTCAATTTATTTCAATAATAGCAATCCCGGACGGTGTTGCCGGTGACCCTTCAAAAATTTGTTGAAAATATCCTAATTAATAAACTAACTTAACATTTAAAAATCCGGCTTCGAGGTTCATTCGGACCCCTTTCCGTCCACCGATGTTAAAAATTTCAAATCTCTGCGTGCCGTAGATTTGTCTGGACATTGCACACAAACACACACAAACAAACACTTCCTTTTTTTTATTATTATAGAAGATGATTTAAATAAGGTTGGTTTCCGTAGCTATAATAATTCATCCCCCAAGCTTACTTAGCCTTTCATATATGTTTAATTGTTTGGAGTTTATTTCTTTAAACTATCAAATATGACTAAAAATATAGTAAAATATGATTAATGTTGACAGCAAAAAACAAGTGTTTGTGTTTGTTTTTTTAAATATTTTCCTACTAGATTCCTAATATAGAAGTTTCTATCCAAAGTTCTGAAACAAATAAGATCTTTATTTCAATTTGGTCAAAAACTTAAGTGTAATGCAAAATAAGTAAAACAAATAAAACAATAATGAATATTTAGTAGAGTAATACAAGACATCGCTGTGTTGTTACGTGATGCAATTTAAAACGGTATCGTTTCAAATTACCACGAGGTTTTGGGGATCATTTCGCTACGAGCAGAATCACCTTGTAGTCTACATAGTATTCATAATGAATGAACGAAAAGCATTATTAGTCATGATAATGACGCCCCCTCAACTAATTCCTGTATGAATTGAGGTACCCAGAGGAGTACTTGACTAGGAACAGAAATTTCATAGAGTTTGATGACGCAAATATGAGCGGTCCATCACAGTGTATTTGGTCGGAGGAAAGGGGGAGGGGGTGGGGTGTTTCGTGGTTTCATAGGAAAAGCCTTGAGGGTAATAAATATACACTCACACATCATTACGTTTAGATCCGTCCCTCGTGGGGAGGCTTATGGGGGGGGGAGGGGGTCAAAATGTGATGGGGGTGCACACGAATAATGGGGGATATAAAATGTAACAATTTCAAAAGAGTGTCCAAAAAGGTGATTAACTAATAAATTAGTATAATGAACAATTTCGAATGATTTTGGTTGTTTTAAACACTATCCTTTGTATTGCTCCTCCTATAATTCCATTACAAATAATTATTTACGCTCAATTTTTTTTCAATACACCTTTATTTATCAGTGGCGGCCCAGGGTTTGTCACTAGGACAAGCCCGGATTGAAATTACTGTACTGATAAATTATCTTTATCCTTTTGTATCAAACTAACTTTATGTATTAAGACGATGCACACAATTTTTACGTAAGGTATTCTATAATAGGTATAATAGGTATTCTATAATAGATACAGCGCCCAGTCCTACACCACTTATTTTATCACTGTAAAAGAGGAAGCTCCAACAATTTGTTTTAAGTCTTGCTGGCAATCGAAACGGAAAGCTTAAGTTCAGTATAGAGAGCTAAATTGGCACAACACTAATATTTGATAACTATCTTATTGTGTGGGTGGTTGGTCAAGTAAATAGTGAAGAGGAAGAAACAGTTTACTAATACAGCTAGCCCGTCTTAGTACCTCTTCAGGTCTTACACATAGTTTTAGAGTAGATTTACCCGCATTTTCATGGAGAGAGAGAGTGGTAAACCATTTAAGGAAAATTACCTTCAGTACACCCAACTGTGATTCAAACCACGATATCCCCGTCACCAGCAATCCAGTATAACACGAAAATGACGCGTTGGACAGTTTGACTAACGATGCGGGTATATTTTTATGTATTTATATAAATTTCTTTGTTTTTCTCAGTAATTGATTATTTAAATCTTTAATATATTTGGTGTTTAAAAATTGGAGTATTTCTAAAAAATAGTAGTGGACCTAAAACCATTGTATGTTGAATTTCCTCACTTTTGAGTTATTAAAAGTGACTCAAATCGTATCATCAGAATTCTTGGCAACGGAATAACCTGAGTAAAATGCAGTGGTGAATCGTGGTTTGTTACAAAGAAGACCAAAGTCAGTTTAAACTGTACCTGTGAATTGTTCTCATCACTGAGTAGAACTACCACTGGTCAGGTGTCAACAACCCCGTGTGAGAGGTTTAGAGGAGAGTTTGTGTGTAGTTGATCAAATGGGGACAAAGTGGCAGGGAACATAGCGCAGGTACAGTTAGACAAGCAATGACTACCCTGAAAACATTACACAACAAACTGTTGTCCAGCAGCAGCCCACGAGCCCACCAATGTACTGAAATCAACGCCGTGGCGTGTAGTCTTGCCAGGGTAGTAACCCATACAACTGTACCTGTACTGTGCTTATCCAATGAGTCTCCCCACTTGACCAATAATTAATAGGCTCTGCTCTACACACCTCACATGGAAATTTTGATACTTGACCAATGAGTGTTCTACTGAGTGATATTTTCTCTTGTAATTTGTCTCCATTTGACCAATCATACATAGGCTCTGTTCTAAATATCTTACTTTGAAATGTAGATAGCTGACCAATGAGTGTTCTACTGAATTACTTGGTCTTCCTCAATCTGTCCCCATTTTACCAATCATAAGTAGGCTCTGCTCTAAATACCTCATATGAGAATGTTGATACCTGACTAAAGAGTGTTCTACTGAGTAATGAGGACATTTCAGAGGTACATTTTTAACGAACTATGACTACCCTGGCAACACCCCACAACACACTACTGAGGGGAGAATCTTTTTCATCAACCACCCTCACTGCCGACAAAAGTAATCCAACTATAAATACTGTACTTAGTCCCATCTTCCTCTGAGCTCCGTCCTCTCTTCCCGTGATATATACACAAACACACTCGGCTTTGCAACAAAGCAACTCAAAATATTGACGTATTAACGACACCCAAACCCTAGTGTTGTCTGCTGTTGTTTTGTAGCGCAATAGTGCCATTATCATAATCCTACAGCCCCCCCCCCCCTACCTTCACCATCCTCATTCCCCGGAGAGCATAATCTCCAGAGTAGGCATAGCTATTCGTCACCTGATGTAACCGCGGCCATTCTCTTCGACCAAAACTAACCATAGTGGCCCGACGCAAAACTTTGCTTAGCAAATTCAATCATTAAAGCCTGTGATTTTTCAATTTTCAGTATGGAGAATAAATATAGTTTAAAATTATTTGATAGTAAATATTAATATTTTATAATGATATTTTTAACTTTTGTTATTACAATATTCTGGTTTAGACAGCTTCAGCGGTTGAATGGTCCAGGGCAGTGTGAGCCAACTGGCAAGGCGTGGGTCAAATGCAACTCAGTCTCACAGAAAATCTGGCCCTCACTATAAACTGGACGAAAATTAAAGAGAAACTTCTTTGACAGGTGTGAAATAGCTTATGATTAAAATAAAAATATTTATTTGATTCATAGAGAGACGTGTAAATATAGATTTATAAATAAGTTGTTTTTTGAAAGTGTAAGTGTGTTCATACTTATTTCATAACACAATTATGGGAGATTAATAAACTGATGTTGGCAGTAACTTTTGAAAGATTCTACCAACCTAAAATACAATATATATAAGTATTCAAAGTAGACCCATTTGTTTATTAAGTTTTGTCTGTTGGCCCATATTAAGTTTATGGGATTACTAAATATAATATTCGGCCAATGGTGCAAATTGATAAATAATATTTCGCCCTTGGGATGAAAAACGTCGGGCCATCTTGGTCTAAAGTGTCACTGTCACAAAATACTGGACTTCCGATGATGGGGATCTCGGGGTTCAAATTCCGTATAGGTGTGCATATTATGTTTTCCCACTAAATTTTTTCCACTCCACCTCCACGCAAACGCGGGTAAACACTCTAAATCAAGCTTTACTCATCCCCAGCATACTAATGTAATTAGTTCATATGCGTATAACCTGAACGGGTAGTGAGACATTGTGTTAAAAAAATATTTATATATAATTAATGGTTTAGTCAATATAAAACAGTGGGTTGGAAGGGAAAAAGATATAAGGCCAGTACTTTTGCAGTTTGTATATTAAAACATATTATTTTGGGTTTCAACAAATAGAATATAGCTTCAGTAGATGCATCTAAGTTTCATTTTATCCACATAATTATATCAACAGTTTTTTTAATATCTGTCATGAGCATATTGGCATTTGATGATGAACATTTGAACGAAGAGAAAAAGCTACAATTCTATTTTAGGATGCCTATAACGAATAAATAAGAACTGTTGAGATTGCCAGGTGTAACAAATTAAATACACCTTAACTCCCAAAGCAAAATTATTTTATTTTGAATAAAAAATAATGTTTTGCTATAAAAACAGCTCAAATACTGACCTTAATGCACGTTCCATTCCATCTCATCTTAATACAATATATTACAAAAATTATAAAAAAATATTTTGACACTTTGAGCTTCTAAAGAAACAGAACATATTGTCCATAAAGTGTTTAGTTTCTTTTCAAGGTAGATAAGTAATTTTCAAATATTTTAACAAATTTTACTTTCTAATATAATGATACACTATTGTAAGTCATAAAAAATACTATGAATCTTTACGGTTTATCTGCCCCTGAAACTTAAAAAGTATATTTTTCAACTATTTCTGTCAAAATTTATTTTTAGATATTCTATGGCTTTACTTTAAGATGTTTAATTTTTTTTATTAAGATTCCAGCTTTTAAATTACGGGTAGTTAGGTGATAAATGATTTTTTAAATTCTAAATTTTTCAAGAATAAATTTAACGATTCTGTTTAAAATGCACATCTGTGGAATGTTTCACATGGCATATAAAATGTATCGCCTACTTGTTTTTTTGGAGAAAAATTTGTTTAAAAGTGATTTAATGAAGTCATTAAACAATTGAGATATTTTAGAAACGACTTACGATTAAGTTCAAAATGAATATTTTCTATTTTTTTTACAATATAAATAGTTTTATAAATATATTTTTCTTATATAAAAATCATTTAATACCATGGATTAAGAATATAAAAGTAACACGCGAGAAACGTTTGGCCACGATCCTGTCTAGTCAGACCAAAACGCCAAGCGAATCCGACGCTTTAAACAACACGGTCACTGCATCGGGAAAGTGATGCAGGAGGAGGTTTTACCTTGTGACCATTCCAAACGGCTGATTACGACCGCTCCAGCTAATCAGTAGAACCCTGTACTCATTCTTCAAGCCAAGAGACTGCCCAGCCTCGTGGACCCTCCCTTATCACAGATACCTTGCAAGGTAGTCCTCCTGATGGCTGGGCGGAGTTCAATTACGACTAGATGCACTTAGGATGCTATTTTTCAATTAATAGACTTTTAATCTTTTCTCCGGGAGAGTTATATTAGATTCTTCTTTTAATCTCACCTCTTTTTTCTTATTGTATTTATTCAGTTAATGTGAGCTGCGGTTCGCTCGCGTGGACAATAAAGATGTGTAATCCTTAAATATTTTTTTGCCGCGTCTTAATACCTTTTCAGGTTATACGCATATATGATAATCGCTCTACTGGTGTAATGATGAGAAAGGTTGAATCCCAATCTCTCCATCCTCAGCAGGCCAGTACAATACGAGAGTGACGCCTTAGACCATTCGACCATTGAATCGTGTTGATATATACGATCAATACCTATAAAATAACTATACTAAAATAGTAAAATGTGGTCAACTTGTGTTTGTATTTTCTAAAACACCCTTCCTATGAAAATAGGACTGTGGATGTAGCGTGGCGGTATTGTTTCAACCCTTATCCCCCCAACTCCCCAACCCCGCTCCTCTGCTGGATCGTGGGCGATGTATGTGCCCTCTTGTTGAGTTCTATCCCAAGAGATTTGTGTCTTATTTCCCTGACCTGTCTGTTGGATATTATGGTCCGTAGTGGCGGTCATCGTCTTCTCTTTTCTATCATCCTACCAGGCTTTACGTCACTCGGAGCACAGAAGATCCCCCCCCCCCCCCCCCCNCCTTCCCAAAACTTGTATGACCCAACCAAAACAGTAGCAGGTTCATTGCGAGGTACATTTGATGGCAAGTTTAATAGAACACAAGCAATCAACTTCATCAATGGGCCCGCTTACTAAATGTCCGGCTCATTTAGTCTGATTTTCTGGCGATAGTGTGTATATAAAGGATTTCTCACTCTCTCTACATGAAATTTCGGGTACATTTCGTCTAAATTATACCTTCCTCACTACTATCTCGTAAACTTAATTAAATGCGTATTATTCTTGTCACCGCGTCTTACTAACTATTCGGGTTTTACGCTGTGTGGCCTATACTAATAACGATAATGTGTAAGGGATGAGGAAGGTTGAATTGTATAGGAAGTGTACCAACATTTACGTGGAAGGAGAACAGAAAGTCCTTTTGTAAAAAAAACCACCCTTGGTACACAAGAGATTCGAACCCTGATATCCCCGTCATCGGCAGTCTAGTATATTGTTTGAGTGACACACTGGATCATTCGATCACCGATGCGGGTATAGACGTATTTTGATTAAGCTAGTGGGGTAGAGTTTAGAAGAGAGTTATTTGAATTTACTTGAAGGGAGAGTAAAACCTAGATAGGATTAAAACTCCAACCTCCAAGCCACTAGAAATACAGACAAGACAAGAGCGACGCTTCTTTCCAAGTACCACCACCCCCTCCAACATCCACCCCCACTCACCCAATGAACATTAAAAAAAAGTTAAACTATCAAACAGTATAAATGACCTAATTATACGCTCTAGTATTTAACGTAAGTTAGAGGATACAAATTTATATTGTTTATTTCTAAATTGTTTGTCCTACATTCCCTACGCCCGTCTTGGAATATCTGTTATAAAATTGTTCGAGATATTCTCACTATAACCCCTATAAAAGAAAACTCAAATTATAATGCTTTAGAGATAAACTGTTGATGGCGAAGAAAAGTGAGGAAAGAAAAAAAAAGAAGCGACGAAAGAAAGAATAAAGTAGTATTAAAAACTTCTTAATTTGTTAAGATTATAATTATTACCGTAAAGCAAAGGCGCGCAACGCTATCTCACTTTTCAAGGAATATGGCGGATTTTTTTTTTACAACCCATGTAAATTCATATTCATGTCGACGTTTCGTTACGGTAGACTAATATCACCATCCCCCAACACACACCCCTAAGACGTAGGGGGGGTGGTAGGAGAGGAAGAAAATACGGCCGCGAGTTAGGTGCAGTTTATGCAAATAATCTAGATGAGAATTTTTGGTTGGAGGTAATAAAGTGCGGCGTTATCCCCTAGCACACGGTTATATGACTACAAGCTTTAGTTAGCTACATTTCCTTATTAAATACCTTCAACTAATAAGATCTCTCGTAGTTAGCCAACTGAGAAGCTTCCAGCCAAAGGTTCAGTATTTCAACCCCTAATGGTCGAAGTGTCACGTGTGGGAAGCCCGTTTCGTGGTCTTCTAGAGCGGGGTGTGGGGGTTGAAGGGAACTTTTAGGGTGAGCATTACACCCCACACCCCTTTCTACTTCTCTCCTGCTCCCTCTCCCGACAGATAAAGAAGACGTAGCATAAATCGTGGGAATTTTCGTTATAAGACAATATATCTGGGGATATTTCTGCTCCTCGAGTTAGCAGAGTCATTATAAACCGTTTTGGTAAGACGTTCCGGGGGTTATTAACCATCGCGATGACTGCGGTAAGTTTGGAGCTGCACGTGGCGCAGCGTTCGATGTCGGAGGGGAAATGAGCAACTAATATGTGTATGTTAACTAGCACCCTCCAAAAGGGGTGAGCGAAGCTTCGAAATGTCAAAGTCAAAGACGAAGGTAAAATAAGAATTTTTTTTCAACCTCTACACCCACAATAACCTTTGAATTTTCGAAAGATTTTGAAATAAGAAGATAATTTAGTTATATTATAAACAAATTTGAAATGTCTCACTAAATATGACATATTTCAATATGTAATAATTCTTATAACAGCTACTAACCAGTATTTTAACATCAACTAGAGATTAAATGTCATCTATGAAGTAAACATAGATATATTCAGATATGTCAACATAGAATAATATGGTATGGTTTGTTTGGTTCTCTAAGCCTTTCTCTCTACCTGGATGCAATTAGTGGATAATTTAAAATTAAAAGTAGTTTTATGTGACAGCAACAAAAACTTTATCTTAAACTTCGAATATATCCGCATATCTTACACCAATAAGGAAAGGAGGTAGAATTTTCGATAAAATTTACTCGCATTTTCCTGGAAATAAGGTCGGGAAACCATTTAGGATAAAACCATCCTCTGTAAACCCGAACGAGATTCAAACCCCGTTCTTCCCACCATCGACAATCCAGTGTATCAATGCCTTATTCCAGTTGTACTAATCTTTTCTATTGTTTGCGTACCACCAGATATAATTTAAATTCAACTTTATACTCCCAAAGCGGTTGGTACATAAAGCAAGTTATATTCTGTAATACAAATCTAAAATAAATTACATCCATAATAATGTATTAAATAATAAGTTTAAATGAGAAAAAGAAGTATATGTAATGGAAATATATATATATAATTTTACATAGCCTCTTTGGGTCTCCGCTTGCCCCAGGTTGGATACCACCGCCTTGGCCCGTTCGACCATCAAAGCGGACTGGCTTAGTTAAAATAAATATAATACAAGAGAAGTATTAATTTAACAATTATTGATTTAAAAAAATAATTTAAAACAATATAGCCTTTTAGAAGCGTAATGTGGAGAATGCATGTGTTCATAGCCCTCCTATACCTCTCCACCCTTCCTCCAACCAACCCACCACAAACGAAAGTATTATTATTTTACTCCTCGATAACAATATAATAGATTAAAGGAGTTAAAAATAAATGTTACGGTGCACCGCACAAACTTTCTCCTGTGTTTATTTTAAAATATACATTACTAAAAACTCGTAAGATTTGTGGAAAAAAATAGTAGGTCTATACATTGTTGTAGAAACACTACAACAAAGATCATAGATGAAATAATATACACTGTTACTTAGTTATTGTATGGCATCAGAAACTAGGAAAACCGAAACAGAAAATTTGAGAAAAGGGAAACACCAAAGAGAATAAGATTCAAATTAATTTTCCAAAACTTGAATTAAAGAGTATAGGCCTATATATTTGACTATAGCTAATAAATTATTGGTTTTATAAAAAAATATTTTGAATAATATTTTTTTATCTTAAATAGTACTACCCCTTTACAATGATAAGTTTTTCGTATCTCAAATAGATGCAGAGAAATGATGAAAATTGTAAAGTCTCCCCGTGTAAAGTAGCAACAAATTCATTTTAATCAGAAAACGAGAGTTACCATTTTGTTTATGATGATCAACAGGATATATATATATAATTTAATTAAAATTCTTACAGCTAATTTCAAGAGAATCGATTTTTTAATTTTTATTTTCATTAAAGTATCCTTAAATTTAATCTAATTTAAAACAAACAGATACCAATTTTAAGCCCAATTGGTAAAATAGTTTCGGGTCCAGCCCGAGGTACAGACAGACGAAAAGAGAGACGGGATTGCAAAAACATTTTATTTTATTTTAGGGTGTCATGAAACGTTGACATTAATCAAAATCTCGAGTTTTTTTTGACGAACACAATACTTTCTCTCCGAGAAAGTAAAAATCGTAGCACGTACTGTACAATACAACACAGAACATGAAAAAAAAAGTGATTAGGAGGGATTTGACCCAATTCAGTGTTCAAATGGTGCAAGGAATCACTCGTGTTACCATACTGGACTGCTGATTACGAGGAGGTCAGGATTAGAATCCCGAGGTGATATACTCAGGGTGGTTTTTCCATTATAGTAATCACCATCTGTGCGTATAAGTTGAACAGGCGGGGAGACGTGGCAATAAAAAAAATGATTTAATAATGAAAATAATTCCTTATCATCCCGTTCTGGGGGTATGTCCTCAGAAGCCTCTGCAGGTAATATCCTCCACCTCCCCCCCGCCCCGTCTATGAAAAAGCTCCTATCAGTTTCCTGAAGCTCTCAGTTCCTCCCGTCCGTTACTTTGTGACGTCAAACGACCGCAAAGCTCAGAGCTCCGACACAGATGAAGTCGTGACCCTCTGGGGAGAGGAGGGGAGGGGGCAGATGTGTGACCCCCCGGAGAGACGATACCTTACGAGACGCTGGACGCAGACGTCGATAACGTGGCGCACGGCTCACGACTTATTTAGAATAGGCCTGACGCTTGTTTATTCGGTGTTATCCCCCCCCCCCAACCAAGTATTACGAGTAATACTGCCCATTCAAGAATCTCGAACATCATGTTTATTTAAGGACACATAATGAGAAAGGTGAATTATAAGGGCATAAAGTAATACCTGGAGAGAGAGGAGAGAAACAGTAATATATATTTTTTTAATTCCTCGCGTCTCACTACCCGTTCCAGCAATATATACATAAATATTAATTACACCACTATTTTAAGGATGAAGGAGGTCAAATTTAGAGGAAATGTACCCATATTTTATATCTGATAAAAAAACGTGACTCATTTGACCTCTCATAATATGAGATTGGAGGTAATAAAGTGCAACAATTTCCAAAGAAATATTATGTTAGACTATTTCATTGGAAATTGTTAGTAATCATAATTATTATTCCATTTTGTTACACATTAATCAATAGAAGATAATTTTTTCACATTTATAAATAGTAATGACATATTTTTGAGTGTCATATTGTAAGTAGGATTATTTACACCAAAGGATACATATAGAGTGCACACCGAGTGAAGTAAATATTACCTGTTTTATGCATGGGACGTATGATGAATTCAGACCAAAGAAGAATTCAAACCAATGTCTAACATATGCCGTGCAATAGTAGGGCTGGGAGGGGGTACAAGTCCTTCAAATTATAATGAACCTGAAAGAGATAGGGTGTAATGAGGTTGACTGGATATAACTGGCTAAAGGTGACCTGGCGGTCTAAGGGTATGGTGTCAGACTTCTATGCTGGCGGCCGGGGTTCAATCCTCGGTCCCGGCATAGATTTATCTGATTACCAGACCCTTCCTTCACCTCTGACAAGATATCTTGGGAATGTGGGGAATGCCAGGCCTCCACCGTGGTTCGGATTCCACGTTAAACTGTAATTCCACGTTAAACTGTAGGTCCTCCATTTCATCTCACAATCACCCTACCCATTACACATTAGCGTAAGTGCGTATAACCCGAACGGCTATTAAGACGCGGTGCTAATAATAATAATAATAATATAACTAGCTCAAGATAGGAATAGAGTGTAATGAGAGGGAATAGATAGTACTAGCTCAAGTTGTAATCTATGAATTAATATGCAGAAGAACCATTAGAAAGTTTATAAATTATTTAAGGTTTCTTTAAATACACAAAATAAAAGAGCAGCAATGTATATATATTTAGCTAACAAATAGATTGTAGGCCTATTCCCAGGTATCTTATAACGGCATCTGAGTCATCATCAAAGGCTCTTTCAAGCCCGTATCGTGAGATGTAGGTAGCATGCGGGGAAGACGTTCTTGTCCGAGCGAATAGACCATAAAGTGTTGTGAAGCCCCGTCCTCCAAGGACCGCGTCTCGCCTCTTTACCGGCCAACTCAGACCCCACGGGAGCCTCCTATTCCATCTCTTACACCCCTAAAATAAACCCACAGCCCTCCCCCTAATAACACGTTGTTCTTCCTGGTACATTCGCTCAGGGGGCCTACCCATTGTTTATTGAAGCTGTTGTTCGCTGTTTTTATCCCTCTCACTCTAGAACACTTTTTGAACGCCCCTATTTTTTTTTCTTTACTTCCTCTTACTTGTTTTTTTTAAACCTCTCAAGAAACAGAGTGAATTGTAGTTTAATGATGGGAAAAATGGTGGGGTGGGGGATGATATTGTATCCACCAGGGAATCGAACCACCGTGTTTCTGGGAACTTAGGTGGCATATCTGGTAGAATTTATCCCCCCCCNTTCCACCTTACCACTTTCCCTTCCATTCTTTTAGATACAGTTTGATACTTTATGGGTTTATGGAAAGTTAGATTATTTGCCTTACCTATAAAGAAAGAAGTCGGAAGGGGTTGGTCGAGGGGGAGGATTTAAAATGAATCCTTCTAGTTCCTAGGTAGTCCTAAAATATGTCCCTTCTTCCCCACTATTTAGTTCCTTCAGCCTCGGAAATGCTCACCCATTAATCTGCAATTTATTTAAAAAAAAATAATGTCAAATGCTTTCAAGGAATATCATTATTTCAACGAAACATAAATACCTAATTAAAGGAGATTTGGTGGTAAAAATAATAACTAAAATATTTTACATAAATTACTCATGCTAAGGAGAACTGAGCAATTCAATTAAAAACAATTATTAAGAAAAGATCATATTTTTCAGTGTTAAAATGATAATCTAATAAATTACTCGTAGTACAAATTTAATTCAAGTAACCATATAGTTATTTGCGAGTGGTTTGGCGGCGAGATTTGCCAGGGTGAGTAGAGCTAGTTAAAACTGTACCTATGATAGATTTTCACCCTTTTTGTCTCCATTTGACCCATTATACTGTAATAATTATTTTATGCATTACTTTGATCAGTTATTAGAGATAATTAATTTCAATCCAACGTAATAATATTCAAAATGTATTTAATTTACATTGTGTTTCGCATTAAATATCTACGTGGTGCAACATTCTACTGTATCTCTCTATCAGCCTACCAAACAAGGACAGAGGGGGGAAGATAAGGGACGATTACATCACGTTATTAGAATGTTCTAGAAGCAAAGTCCTCGTAAAAAAAACCTGTTGGGAAACAGAACTGAGGACACTCACGTAATAGTCACCGAGAAGTTAGGACTTGCTTTCGTCAATAGAAAACATTTTATTTTATTAATCACTGAATCAGGGTAAGGATTGTAACTATCCAGCGATGCTCACTATATTGGACCAATTTTGATACAATAACATTTTAATCATCCCAGTTTCTTAAGAAATGAAATAGCAGTGCGTGTGATATCGTATAACATATCTACCTTGTTCAGTACAGCAATAACACTGAATAAACACTTGGTTAAATTTACATAAGTAATTTCAAATTATGAATAGTAGGGGTGCCCTCCGCGGGGCATTAAACGCGGACCTGAACATTACAAATATGGCTGCCCAAGTTGTGGCACGAAAGAAAGATAGGCCGGTACCCGCAACATGAAGAGTAACATATATATATACTTGTGTGTGTGTTCATTGATACCTGACGAATGAGTGTTATACTGAGTGATGACAACAATAATCACAAGAACATTTTAAACAAACTCTGCTTACTCTGGAAACAAGCCATGTCACGACACTGTTATTAAATATTTTCTATTTTAAAACGGCCTCTTAATACCTGTTCATGTTATACCTATAAGTACTAATTACTCTAATGAATTAGGGGTGAGGAAGGTTGAATTAGAGGATTTATACCCGCATTGGCGTGAAAAATCGTTTTAGAAAACCATCCTCAAGTACAACCGACCGGAATTCAAACCCCGATCTCCATATAATCGGCAGTTTAGCCTACCAACAGAGTGATTCCTTAAACCATACGGTCACTGAAACAAATTATTATTTTTTCTTTAGAGAATCTTCTATATGAATAATATAATTTTACAACCCACTTAAAACTCAAATAAAAACTAAATACAGTTGAGGTTGAACTTGTTTTCTTTAGATTTTAACCATTCACTAAACATAAACCAGTTTTAAGTTAGTGGTTCATGCTAAGCTTAGCCTTTTATGACAGTTATAACTTTTTTTTTTTAACTTTTATGTTTGGTCAATATATTTTCTCAGTTTGTCAAGGGAAGTAAGTTTATACTACTTTTTAAAGTGACAACATAAGTATCCAGGTGGACAAATCGTCCCCAATCCATGTTTTCTGTGTGGCCATACACTTACAGTAACCCTATGGCTTCTTTGGTGCTGACTGACAGCTCACAACTGACTTATGACAGTCAACATTTAGGTATATACCTAAATTTTGACCGTCAGAAGATGACAGCTGCTAAACACACATTTTTTTAGATAATTTGGTTCAGCGTAGGGATACATAATTTGGTCAGGTAACTTAACAAAGCTGTCAGTCAGCACCAAAGAAGCCATGGGGATACTGTAGTCTTTTCAGCGTTCACTTCTAAACCTATTTCCTTACTAGCCTTTACTAAAATGTCAGCATTTTTTGCAACAGCTTCCTTAATATCGCCCAACAAGGATAGCTCATATGCATATTCTAGTAGCTGTATTGTACCGTTTAGTGTCAACCCTCCCCTACTCTCTTGCATTATCCTAATAGCATACTCTAAGGCTAGATTCAAAAGTAATGGGAAAGTGCATCTCCTTGTTTCAACCTATTATGTATCTCTAAAGTATATTATGAGTGACATCCAGACTGTACCCTCCCACGCATATCAGTCTGACTAGTAGTATAGTGCTCATAAGTACATGCACTATGTTCATGATCCTCTAGTTGTAGAAATGTGTGTTTTAAGTTCCTTATGTCAATTTGGAGTTTAAGGTAATATTTTCTTGGTGTGATTCATTTTTGAGTTATTTTGAGGTATTCATGTTGAATAAGTATATTTTTAAATACCGTTGACATTTTATAACGAATTAGTACACACTCACATAATTTTTTAATCACACAATAATTGTCGGAATGAGAAGATAATGTAGGCCATGAGCTTTGTATCCTCTTTGCTTGTATGGTTGTAAAATACACATTCCTGGTGAGACACTGCAACTTGGCTAGAGAGGGTTGCGTTGTGAGGGGGTAGCTAGTACTGCTGAAGCAGATATTTGCATACCAATGTTATATTTAGCAGAATGCAAGAGTCTGGTTGTTAAAGGCCTTTCATTAAATGGATATTTTATAGTTTCTATTTGTAAAGTGCGTGTTTTATTTAGTAGTTAGAATTTATTAGGAGTTTTTAGTCATATTTTTAGTTACTTTTGAGCATTTGAAGTCAAATTTTGGATGTTTAAGGCCATTTTATAGGAATT
The DNA here is from genome assembly GCA_902151425.1 of Timema shepardi. Lineage (NCBI taxonomy): Eukaryota > Metazoa > Arthropoda > Insecta > Phasmatodea > Timematidae > Timema > Timema shepardi. The sequence continues at coordinate 104,303 of CABFVX010000347.1, forward strand.
TTTAAAATTATGTTTAGGTCATAAACATACGGGCCCTGGTTACAAGTGTGAACAGGACCTTTTCTCTTCACTATAAAAGGTTTCTTATCAAATTCCAGGATGTTCATAAGAAATATTCAAGAATTGTTGACATCATCAAGTGTAGAAAAATAAACTGAACGCATCTGCTGGAGAATATTTTTTACTTTGATTAAAGAAAAATCTTCAAAAAAAAACTTTGATCGCATGGACCTTAACTCATATTCCATTACCACTCACCTTAAAGGGAGTTTCCAAAATGGAAGAAAATAAAAATGAGCTAAGAATATAGAACCCCCCCCAAAAAAAAAACTTTGATATTTCATCCTGAAGCGACAGAATTGAAACATGTAGGTCATCCACGCCTGCGGTAATGTTTTTCAATATCGGCCAACAACTTCAACGAGAGCCGAAGCTAAACCTGGACCCGCTAGGAGCACACAGCGTCATTCCCTCGGCCTAATTAATTTCCTTTCATCACTCCGACAATCACATCCCTCCCCCTTCCCTTCACCGTCTTCCAGACAGTCTCTTTGTTGAATATCTTCTTTATTCTCCTCGCCTTCTTTGACTGACAACACTGCTTTGCAACATGGAAGAAGGGAAGCTGGGAGTGGACCTGCTTTACAAGTACACAAATAATACAATGGATGGATAGATTTAAAATGTTTTTGTCACGTCATCTTTCTATTTTCTATTTAATTTTAATGGTGAATAGGAGGGAATCATGTTTAAAGCGGTTCTAATTTAAATAAACAAGTATTTTTTTAAATTGCTTTTTCATTTCATGTTAAATACTTTTTAGGCCATTTAGTAATTTAGAAGATTTTTTAAAGGCATGTTTTAAATAACAATAATATAAGCTACAAAATAAAAATAATAATAATGATGACCAATGCTTTTGCAATGTATGATAAATTATGTTTAATATAATCTTTTTTTTTACGTTTATGTCATATTTAAACCAGGGCCACTTATCAAAAATCTTCAGGCAACTTAAGTCAATGAAGAGTGTATTTGAAAAGATCATAGTTATATTTTATTTTTTTAAGGAAGCTCTGTCGCCATTTGACCAATAATACATAGGCTCTGCTCTACATAAATCACAAGGCAATGCTGACCAATGAGTGTTCTACTAAGTGATGAGAACATATCACAGATACAGTTAAAACTAGCTCTGCTTAATTTAAACTAGTTGAAAAATGACAATTGGACACGGGAATCAAACTTGGGTTCAATTTCCATGTCCAGGTCTAATTTTTCAAAATTTAATTGTGGTCTCCTCCCTACGGACATTCCCATAATTACAATGATGTACACCTTGTGTTTTGATATTCATTATAACTCTGCTTACCCTGGCAACACGCCACGACACTGTATCGGGTGGCTCGTAATTAACTCGGCAATATGTTCTCTTTTCACCAATCCATGACTCGATGCTGCTTCACGGACGAAGACAGAAGGACTACAGATTTTTCATATTATTATTTCTCTCTCTCTCTCCTTATGAGGATTGAACTAGGGATGGTTTGATAGGGGCGCAAAGGAGCAAGAGGGTTTGAGGTGATGGGAAAGGGGAAGGGGGATAGGAGAGTCTTTTCTTATCCCTAATTAGTTCTCCGGTTTTCTGCTTGCCTTGTGTGTCTTTGTGGTGCGGACATGACGAAGACTTGGCAAGCGAGATGGTTGCGAGAGGAGGACCAGTGGATCTTGTCTGCGTGTGCGACAGAGACACATAGTGAGAGGTTTCAGGAGAAGAGCGGCTCATATCAATGTCACTAGAATAGATTTTTAAAAAAAGAAATGTCAGTATAAAAAAGAAACTTTAAGAAATGCTGTCTTAAAAAAATATATTCCATCCAATTTTCAAAAATTTCACTTATATTGTCATGGTCAAATCATTTGTTTCTCATGAATGAATATTCTTAGTCCAAATTTTGGTAGGAAATTTCAAGTTTATGTTCGGGGATAGAGTAAGTTCTGAGTTAATTACTATTAAGGGATTAAAGATCTTAAGCAATTAAATGTATTATTTAAAAAAAAATCACTGATCAGTTTAAATAAACACTTTTCAATACCAGCTGAAGGCGTTATGTAGACATATATTCTATACTTTTTAACTAACACAGCCAATTGTATCTAACGTCTTTTCTTCCAATATAACACTCATCAAAATAATATTAAATTTGGTTATCTCTAATATTTTATTCAATTATGAATTGTAACCAAGTGATCTAATAGTTTTTCTTTTATTATATTTGAATTAATACATAACTTATCCGATTATTGATTTGTGTATTGTAGCTAAATATAAGAGAATATTTAAAATAATCTTAAGTTAGTGATTAAGACTCAACACAATGGTTGAATGGTCATTAAAAAAAGATAAATCAAAGTGTGTGTGTTTATGAAAAAAAATTTATTATTATTATTATTATTATTATTATTATTATTAGTAGTAGTAGTAGTAGCAGTAGCAGTATGAATAAGTTTTTTATCTAATTTGTAGATTTATCAGCAAATTTTTTTTACTATATTTATAGTGCATAGTTTAAATATGATATATGAATGTGTGTATGAGTGTATGTTAAAATAAATTTATCTCTCTTATTTTAACTCTTATTCCTTCTTTATCTCATTTTAAAGTATCAATAAATGTACAATTATGATAGAACCGTATTATTATAAACACGGTTTTAATTACTATATTTATAGTAAGTAGAATAATTAATATAATTATAATAATGTATTATTATTATTTTTATTAAATTGTTAAGTGTATGACCATAGCTTCATCTAAATAAATACCTTATTAGGATTATCGTTAAATTAAAAAAAAATCAATTGAATATTAATGCAAGCACAATATTATATTTGACCAAACTCCGTGATGACAATATGCGCTTGTTGTAGGGAGACCAATCAGACCCCCCTTCCCCCTAAGCCCCCTCCTTTTTCCAGATGGCAGCTTTTGACGGAAACCCCCTCAAGGTCTTGTGATGAATGCTAGAAGGAGGAAATTTGCTAGCTGTCACGTCCACGTATTAGCGGCTAGAGGTTTTGTTTAACACAAGAGACTTCTGTGTGGTCCCTGGTCCTCCCCCCACCTTCTTCACCCCTTTGCAGAAGGATGCCTGAAGACGTCAAGCGTCCATAGGCGTCGTCGTCGTATCCCTTCTAAAGTCTTCATTCAACCCTCAGGGTTCCCGAGACATTACTGTGGTACCCCCGACAGAACTAGGGAAAATGACCTCAACTAGAGTCTCGATGAAGATAATTAGGATTATATTGAACGATAATTACAGTTTATATTTGTCTTGAATGGATTAACAACTATGTATTGTGTGTTAACGTATTTTAGTTTTTATTTATTTATTTTAGTTTTCATAGAGTAAAATATTATTTTTAACGTTAAACGTTGTTACAGGATTTATATTAAACAAAAATTTTGCTTACCCATACAACATTTTTTACGGTCCAATTTTCATAGGAAGTACCTTTTGGATAATATTTTTTTTTTCATCTAAAATTGATAGCATCTAACTCTTTTATTAGGGATATTTTCGGGGTATTGATAATATCTATCAAACGTATCAGCTGCAGAATCACATGACTTAAGTATGAATGCATGACAGTAGATCTAATGATTTTTCTAGCTGTAAGATAAAGTCTCTTCATAAGAAATTTGACTTTGTGATTCCTCCTCTCATGCCAGAGACCTCATGAAACGCTATATTAAAGATCGAATAGAAGCTTAAAACTTTATTGAAAGCAAAACATAATGTATTTACAATGATACGAGCATTTTAGAATGAAAGGAAATATTAAATCACTGTAATTAAGGACAGTTTGATAACTATGTTTAGGTTATTATTTTATTTTTTTCCTTCAAAATATAACTCTTAGCCATTACGTCACTTTGCACGATTGCATCATATATTATTTTTTAGTTCAGTTCAAATTCATCTTATTGTGACTTAACAAACACTGTAATTAGAACTATATTATAATAAAATTAAAGATAAGATATGAAACCTTAGACGTGTTAATATTGAAGAATATAGAAGACCATATTAATAATGTGTACACATTTCCATTACACACTTATCATTAATTCCTGCATTGTATAAAAGTTGCATTCGATGGAAGAATGGTAATGGCGGGATGGAAACTGGAATCTAGTGTAATTTGTGAAGTTACAATAATGCACTGTATTAAGACTTTATTTTGATAAACCAATTGAAAATCAGTATAATATATTTTTTACATAATTTGTATTATATACATCATATAAGATGTTCACCTTCTGTTTGTTAAAGCTCAGTGTGTTTGTAACAAATTACTTGAAATAATTTAAAACAATTGTAGTATAGTCGTATATATATATATATATATGACTATACTACAATTGTATATATATATATGCTTGTTACTATATACTTTTATAAGGTTTCCTAAAGTGTTACAATTTAGACAAGTTCTAATTATTCCGTAAACTGTCAACACTACACGTTATGTCACTTATGACATGAATGGGAGTTATTTTGTGTATTTTATATTCAACCGACCACACTAACTTTTGTTCAAATTCTGGGTATTGTGCTATTTTATTATTAATAGAAGTTTAGATATTATAAGTAATTATTTTGAATTAAATTTTTAAGAAATGAGGGAATACTTTTAATACACGACTTTATAATAAAATTACTTTCTTAATTTTTAACTAATTTGTGATTTTTACTAATTTAACTAAGTGTCTACTATGCTCTTGTATTTGTCTGCTATTGTTACTTTTATCAGGAGGGAGAAGACGTGGCGAGGGTTGCTACCTAGACAAGCAAGTCTTGACTGCACCAATAAATTAGGTCCTCCCATTCAGTATCAATACATATATATTCGTCCATTTCATTATTGTGTATACGGTTGGTTAAATGGACAGTGAGAGAGAGGGAACAGTTTACTAGTACAGTTCGTCAAGCATGGATTATCAGTGTTGAATGTATTCGTAGCTAAGGAGCCCGTTCTTTTTTTTATCTCCTCGTCTTACTATTGGTTCAAGATATGATAATTACTCTAATGGGGTCTGGATTAGGAAGGCTGTATTTTAGAGGTAGTATACCAGCATTTTTGTGAAAGGCGAGTGGGAAACTATTTAAGGAAAACCAACATTAGTAGAGCCGAATGGGATTCTAACACCAACCTCCCCGTATTTATCAGGCAAACCTAACATGAGATTGACGCCTATTAAACCATTCGAACACTAAAGTGGGTACAAAAGAAAGGCGTAAAATTCCAATAAATACATGAGAAAGCATATTGAGCAGTAGGCCTGTGTATTTGATAATTAAGAGTAAACTACAACTTTATAAAATTTATTAATGTGAAAATTACCTTTGGTTACAGCCGATACAGCCGTGCCTGAAGAAAAATTTTCAAATAAATTAAGTATGGTTGATAAATGACACCTAGAGACGGGAATCAAAGCTGGTATCTTTGCCCTTTGGTTATCTTAAGCCCAAAAATTGAATACATTCTACGTCTTCTTAAAGTGGTAAAATTTAAGGTCACGTTGTGGTTTGCACTTCCAACTTCAGTCCGCGAGGCTCAAATTAAGTTAAGATGGAAAGTAAAACAATTTAAGATGTGTATTATTGCAGTTTTTACTACATTAATAATAATAATATTTATCACCACGTCTTACTACCCGTTCGGGTTATACGCTTTAAGTACTAATTACTCTAATGGATTAGTAATTGGGAAGGTTGAATTAGAGGAAGTGAACCCGCATTTGCGTGGAGGGAGAGTGGAAAACCATTTAGGAAAAACCACCCCCAGTTCACCCGACCGAGATTCGAACCTCGATCTCCTCGTCCTCAGCAGTCGAGCTCAACACGACAAGCGCGTTTGCCAACTACGCCACCGAGGCGGGTCAGTTTTTACTACAAACATTTTTTATTTTGCCAAAATAAATAATATTAGTGGATTGTTGTAGCAACGGCTGCAAATTGCCTTAAAGAGCATAATTCAAACCTTTTATTGTTAGAATAATGGGAAACGTTATATGAAAGGAGGCCTCACTCGACTTTCTAGTTATATTTTTACTCGTCAAAGGCGATCGATTTTCCAGATAATTTTAAGCAGGGGATCGAACTGGAACAACAGAAATTAAGAGTTATTTTTAAGGAACCAGAGCTGTAACAAGAACCCTGCAAATAAATTGCCTAAGAACCAGGACCGGAATTGGTATGTATGTAGGTTCAATAAGGTTCTTATCAGTTAACAAACTATTTTTTAAACTGAATGTTACGTCCTTCTTTCTTTAACTTAATCTTATTTTGAAATACTCTATTTTTCTTTCCATCAAGATTTCAGAAGTATTTACTTATGATTTTTTATATGTATTTTTTTAATTATTGTTAATTATTTTTCTATTTACAAATTTTATAATTGTAGTATAACTATACATAAAAGTTATAAAATCTATAACCGGAAACTAACTAAAGATCTAAAAGAACAGGAGTTTTTATTTTTCTCCAACCTTAACCAAAACCGTGGCCTTACTGGAAGAAACGGAACAAGAAAAAGAACCGATAAATGTATCGGTTCAACTTCCAGATTTTCAGCTTTAGATATTTAATTTTAATCAAAACACATGTTTTCCTCCCTCACACCACGATGAGAGTTTTAAAACTACCCTTCTCTCATCTCTCTATCTGCTTGTTGAACCACACCACAAATATAAACTCCATCACAAATAAAGGTTTCCATGGAGAAGTAAACAAATAATGTTTGAACAGATGATCCACAGAAGAAAATCTAGAGATTTGATAGTGAAATAAGATTTTCTTTCGAAGCTTCTATTTTTGCCGACATTCTAAACCCTTAACATTTAAAATGAGTGTTCGTTTGCCCAAATCGGTTCAGCCGTTTTCGTTTTAGTATAATTACAATTGCCATAATTAGCTTGTAAAATTATAAATACAATATTGCTTCAGTAAATAATTATGTTTAATTGGCTACACATTGTATTCTAGACAGTTCTAGAATACATCTTGTGAGTATCGCGGCATTTGACGAGAAACTTCATAAACGAAAATAAAAAGTCATCTTCAAATGCTCCCCTGCCCATGAAAACTATTTACACTTTTTTTTTTTAGATTTCTATTGACAAAAAATTTAAACAAATGTGTCCATTTAGGCAACATTAATTTTATTTGCCAAACTTTTTTTTTAATGCAGATCCTTTACAGTTCCATTCCATCCAACCATAGACATAGTCTTGGTGTAGTGCAAGTATCGGAATATGCCTGGATTGCAAATGAAAGATCCATCCTCGTAAAATGAACCAGGCCTTGTGACTTATATAAAACAACCACATGAGGGAACTTAAAAACAACGAACAAGAACAGAACTATTGTGCACCATTTGAGATCCAAGGAAAAAGGAAAAGATATTTAAAAAAAAGAAATCAGTATGCGTACTTAATGCCAGAATAGATTTTCGAAAGGGGAATAAAGGCAGTGTCGAGTGTTGCCAGGGCGATCGGAGCTTATTAAAACTTTATCTGTTATATGTTTTCACCCAATTGGTACCCATTTGACCAATATATTGAATCTGTTCCACATACTTCACTTGAGCATGTGTGTTCACTGAGACCTGAATAATAAATGTTCTATTGAGGAATGATACCAATTCACAGACACAGTTTAAAATAGCTCTGGTTACCCTGACAACAAACCACGCCACTTCACTGTGGATAGGAGATAACCCCCTCCCCTGTTGCTAATCCTGCCTCCTAAAGTTTGAAGAGATCCAAGAAAATGAGAAAGAAGTCATGGGATCAAACCAGGGGTGGATCCAGAACATTTTCATAGGAGGGTCATAATTATAAATAACATAGTTACTTACAATGTTAGATATCTGTTTAAAGCCATTTAATAGTTTCTCATTCATATCTAATATTATGTATGTTTTAAACCATGAAAATTCTCCCCAACTTTCTAAAATTAGATAGTTTTTATAAACTATTTGGAGTAGGCCCTCCTTCAACAATTTTTTTCAAAAATTGGTTCATTTTAAAAGCTATTAGTAGTCTTCACCTTTATTTTTTTAATTATATTATTTTATAAGCCATTTAAAGTGTTGATCACCCAGACATTTTTGAAATTTGGATGCCCCTCTAAACTATTTGAAGTGATCCTCAACTTAATTTTTTACGATGGTTAGATACCTCTAGAAGATAATCTTTGAAGTGGTCTTCCACCGATAAAATTATGAAAATTTAATTATTTCAGAAACTAGGTTGTGTGTTCTTCGCCTGAAAATTCTTCAAAATGACATGCATCTAGAAGCTATTTGGAGTTGTCCTCTCCTAGACATTTTTGAAATTTGGATGACCTTGGAAACTATTTAGAACTTTCCTCCCCTGAATTTTTGTGCCAGTTAGATGCCTCTAGTCTAGTAGTTATTGGAAGCGGTCCTCTACGGCAAATTTTTGACAATAGAATGCATCTAGAAGTAATTTGGATTTTGATTTAAGGCCATCTTTCAGATTCATATGTGCTAATATTAGAGTATTTTAAATATATTCTAGGGAGGGGCAAATTATTTCCAGGGAGGCAGAGTCCCCCGCAATTCCGCCACTCCTGATGTCGCAAATACTTTGTATTCGGTATTTGTGGATGAACTGCTCTAAAGCGATTATCAGTCTTCTTTGATTGTGTTAGTCAACCGTCTCTATGTGGAACAATGTTCGTTGCTCGCTATTCATGACAAATATTAGTACAGTAAACTCTCAATTGTACGACCCGGGGAATAGCGTCCCTCTCGAAGTAACGACCCTTTTTTGGGGAACCGTGAAAAATGTGGGGAAAAAGGTTGAAAAGTTTAAGGAAATCGTCTGTAAAATGTGTTTGTTGCATTTATTTAGGTCGCTGGGTTGAAATTATCTTTGTGAGCGCTGTATTACTAGTAACTGGTGTGGGTCAGGTATAAAAAAAGACACCACCTCATCAATGCCAGCCAATATCACTTGACTCTGTCCACCCCCTCCCACAAGCAAGACAATGTTTCCCCGCGCGCGACTGCCGCTACATCACGCGCCAGGCTTGATTTTGCCATTGTTATTTCGATTCTCGATTTGGTTACTATTTTGGTTTGATTTTGTGAACAATTTTTGACGACCCATGCTATTGTTTAACATTGTTATTTTGATTTGGTTACGTTTTTGGTTGGATTTTGTGAACGATTTTTGATGACTCACGCTATTTTTTATTTGATACGAACTTATAATTTTGATGAAATGAGTGAAAGGAGTACCTTCTTCAAGAAATAGGTAGGTTTTATTTTATTTACTTTTTCACGTATTATCTAAAAAATGCAATTTTTTCATATGAAGGTCAGAGGTGGAACAAAATCTCTTAAAATTCCAATAACGACCCCTTCGAAATAACGACCCTTTTCCAGGGAACCGTGAAAGGTCGTAGAATCGAGAGTTGACTGTATAAGAAAACGAATATTTTTTCCACACTTGCGTGAATAATATCGAACATTGATTAATCATGGACGAATGATGCATTTGTGGATAAAAAAGTATATAATTTATATGTGTTGTATTTCTTTCTAAAATTTGAACTTTCATTTTTAAAATTAATTTTCTAACTTTCACAGGGGGGGTCAACTGACCCTTTGACACCCCACCCCCCACCCCCAAATCCGTGCCTGTAGCAATCCATTTTAGTCACATTTCAGGGTGAAAGGAAAGGTGGGGGAGTTCTAAGGCAGATTCAGCGAAGTGATATGATTCTATTGAAAAGTTATTCCAATATGAAATTATTAAATAGTGAGATGATTCAATTGCAAAATGATTCCATTACAAAAAGATCTCAATTCGAAATGATTCCATTGAAAAAATTTTCCAACGTGATCTGATCCCAATGCAAAAATTTTCCAACGTGAGCTGATCTCATTGCAAAATTATCCCAATGCGATATGATTCAATTGCGAGATTATTTCATTGCAAGATGATTTTACTGCGAGGTGATTTCATTACAGGATGATTCCATTGCAAGATGGAGCAGTCAATTGACAACATACATAAACCTTTTCCATTTAGATATTCGTATTAACCCAACTTGGGTTACGGAAGGATATTTTTTCCATTTAAATAAATTTAACTCCTCTCGGAATTGTCTATCTCGGAAACATATTGCCTGAGATTATTTGTAAGTTAAAGACGAGGAGAATGAAAGGAGGTGTTCTATGCTTAAAATGTATAAGTTGGTTCATAACCTTAAATATATCAAAAATATCTAACGTTTCTATTGAAATACTTAATTTTATCTCTGAAGCCACGATAGGCTAGAATCCTCAGAAGTTATGGGTTTATCATTTAGATTACTTGAGAGTTTATTATTTATTGAAGCTACCTTATTCCAAACGCATTAAGCGTCGTAAACATCGATGCAGGTATTGGTGGCTTTAATACTTGGTGCGCAGATGATTACAACTGCTGATAGACAACCAGTTTAATAGGCATCTGATTTTTTTTTAAATAGTCTGGTCAATGATTACCTGACCATTGCCAGATCACCGAACTGGAGATAAGCCTTTCACGAGTAAGGACTTTATATTTCTAAAGAGTCTGGCAATGACGCGGTTTCTCCAGTCGCGCTATTCGTTAGTCGTTTTGTTTGTCATGTCGAGGTTTGTCAGTCGACAAAGAGGGAGCGTTACGAGTCTTTGTGCTGTTCCTTCTTGGTGTCTTCTGCTGAAGATTACGGTGGACACTATTCTCTCTCTGGGCCAGTGTTATCTTTGTGACCACACTTGGCTACAATAATTTTGACCTCGCGTTTATACGATGATAGTTTAGAGAAACCATATTGTGAAAATATTAGTTGTTGTGTTTGTGATTCTAAGACATATATGTAAGGATGAATACAAAGTGGCGAGTAACTAAAATAGACTAGACTACTGATGACAGGGAGATCGGGATTCGAATCCCTCTTGGGTGTACTGAGGATTTTATTTCTAAAGTAGTTTTCTACTCTCCTTTTACGCAAATGTGAGTATAGTTACTTTAAATATAACCTTTCTAATCCCTGTCCCATCAGCGTAATTAGTATACCCTATTGGTGACCTGGTGGTCTAGGGTTAAGGTGTCAGACTTCTATGCTGGCGGCCGGGGTTCAATCCTCGGTCCCGGCAAAGATTTATCTGATTACCAAACCCTTCCTTCACCTCTGACAAGACATCTTGTGAATGTGGGGAATGCCAGGCCTCCACCGTGGTTCGGATTCCACGTTAAACTGTAGGTCCTCCATTTCATCTCACAATCACCCTACCATTACACATTAGCGTAAGTGCGTATAACCCGAACGGGTAGTAAGACGCGGTGCTAATAATAATAATAATAATAATAGTAGACCCTATTTATGCGCAGAGCCTGAATTGGTAGTAAGATTCGATATATAAAAGAAAAAACTAAAATAGAAAGTGTTTTATGGTGAGTTCAACGAAGATTTTGAGAGACCTTTTTCATAGAATCGAACCGAAAGCCTCTTTATTTTATCAAACATAAGGAGTAAGCCATATAACATAATTTTAATGATTTTGCCGCTTCACGCAAAATAAATAATTGGGGATCATGAGTGTGGATTTCGACGAGACAAATCAACAACGGATCAGATTTTTACTATTAGACAAATTTTAGAGATAAAAAAGTAGGAATACAACATGACGGTTCATAAATGATATTTTAAAAAGGACTATGATTCAGTCAAAAGAAATATTTTTACGTTAAATTTTAGTTAAATTTGGAATAGCCAAAAAACTTGTCAGGCTATACTGAGGTATGTTTTACTGATACGCGTGAAAAGGTACGAGTTTGATGTCACTAATCAGATACTTTAGAAATACATACCGTAATGGATTTAAATGAATTGAGATGCACTTTCCCAATTATTATTTTAATCCAGCCTTATAGTATGCTATTAGGATAATGCAAGAGAGTAGGGAAGGGTTGACACTAAACGGTACAATACAGCTACTAGAATATGCATATGAGTTATCCTTGTTGGGCGATATTAAGGAAGCTGTTGCAAAAAATGCTTACATTTTAGTAAAGGCTAGTAAGGAAATAGGTTTCGAAGATAACGCTTTATTATTATTATTATTATTATTGTGTTCCATTTGGGTTACACGCACTTACGCTAATGTGTAATGCTAGGGTGAATGTGAGATGAAATGGAGGACCTACAGTTTAACGTGGTATCCAAACCACGGTGGAGGACTGGCATTCCTCACATTCACAAGATGTCTTGTCAGAGGTGAAGGAAGGGTTTGGTAATCAGATAAATCTTTGCCAGGACCGAGGATTGAACCCCGGCCGCCAGCTTAGAAGTTCGACACCTTACCTCTAGACCGCCAGGTCACCAGGATAACGCTTAAAATACCGAGTACACTAATCATACAGCGCACAAATATTGGGAACGATAAACTATAGATTATTTCTAACAGCATATTGTTTGACAGGGTTCATGAGTTTAAATAGCTAGGAATCATTTTAAATAGCAATAACGATATTAGAGTGGAAATTAATAAATGATGCAGCCGGAAAAGACATGCTATTACTCGGTCAGTAAGTTGTTGACATCTCGCCTGCTGGCTAGGGATGTAAAACTCAGAATATTCAAAACAATAATTTTACCGGTTTCTCTCTATGGGTGTAAAACCTAGTTAATCTCTTAACTTACATGACGATTTTTTTTAGGACGTTTGAAAACAAGATGTTTAAGTAGCCCCCTCGCTTGCGGATATTGAAAAGGCCGTCATCTTACGCGTCGCGGACTGAAGCCAATAATTGTCACTTATTCACAGGTATACATGTTGAAGCCTTTATACTTTTGTTGCACAAATATAATCAACATTCGATAACAACGGTTAAATATAACAATTATGAGAGTCTAAAATAAACGGAAAATATCAAATGTTTTGGCTGCGAGTTTGGAAAATGTCCATTATTTAGATTTGGAAAAATTTCCAATCCTAATTAGACTTCTGATGCTATTTTATAGTGTGCAAAACCAATAAAAAATATTATAATTTATAGAATTGCCTCAGAAAATCTGAACTAGCTACGGCGTAGCCCAGTTTGAAAAACGCTAGACTAAATGATAGTAGTAATATGCTACATATTTAATCTTAGTAAATATTTATATTAAAATTGTGTGGACTTTAAAATTAATAAGATCACATTGAAATACTTGTAAAATGGCCCAGCTAAGAGTGTTATGCCAGATTATCGTGGAATAGAAAATATTTACTAATTCATAGATTTGGAGCTATCGATGGTGAAGTGATTAAGGTACACAAATATTGATAACTTTGTAAATATTTATGAAAATTCTATTCGTGACTCCTTAAAAATAATACAGAAAAAGTTACTATCAAACTTTCTTTGCCAATAGCACTCCATTTTGTAGCCATTCCTTGATTATTGCCTTTAATTTATACTGACGGTATGAGAATAAGTAAGATAAAACTGAGAGGAAATATAACCGGATTTTTCGTGAAAAGGGAGAGTGGGATAATATTTAGAGGGAAATAACCATATTATTAAACTCATCCGGGATTAAAAACCCGACATAACCGTCACCAGTAAACCAGAATTGATTAGACTGACATTTGATCTGCGTGCTCTCCGATAAAAGCTTAAAGCAAAGTTGATTTAGTACTCTTATACTCTTGAAAACCACCCTCAATATACCCGGCCGGTATTTGAAGCTCAAACCTTCCTCTCTCGCTTACAAACAGGATTAGACGATAATGACATCTATTCCGCGCGCCCACCGACGCGGGTTCATAACGCAGTTGATTTGATCTCCCTCCACTCTCGTCTTGACGATGACTCTTGAGAATCTCTCACTATAACAAGTTTTATGATTGACAGCTGGAGCAGACCCAGTTTTTTTTGTGTTCTCACGAAGAGTTCTTCACAAAGACACGCCGTGGTCCAGACAATGACATCCCTTCCCCAAAGCTCATTATCTGAGCTCTCGATCACCTGACTATAGGCTATGTAGCTCACACACAACAATGGAGGGTCTTTGTCAGTCACCGGCTCATCTGGTGCTCAGCGGTGGGATCTTGCAGAATCATCCTGCGTCATCTACCAGCCGTGGGACGTCAAAAAAACAAAACAAAGGGGGATCTAAGGGCGAGAAATGTTAGATAATGCCTGGGTTGCTCATTACAAAATACATACCAGGATCACAATTTTCATTAACTATTAGTTTTTAGCACCGCGTCTTACTACCCGTTCGGGCTACATGTATATGTAGGTCTATTATTTACTCTAATGTGTTAAAGACGAGAAAGGTCACATTTCAGAGGAAGTATTCCCACATTTTTGTGGATGGAGAAAGGAAAACTATTTAATCTAACTGTGCAATTTGACTATTTAGTGCTATTTGCCTCCCAGAATATGAATATTGATGCTTAATTTAATGCGCACCATTAAACTTTTCCCCTGAAAAGAAGACGCCTAAGAAATGCGTGACGACTGTAGTTTCCAGTGGCTCGACATACTGGTGACGTCACACTACCCTATATCCACTCTCAACCCCCTGGTCATACTGTGAGCTCTCATGTAGAGATAATTACCAACAAACAGAACAGTAAATTACAAGGATATGGTCTGTTCCTTACCACTTCAGACCAATGTTTTCCGCCATCTTGTCTCGTAAATTGTGTGTGTGTGTGTGTGTGGTGGGGGGGATGAGGGAAGGAGTGGGAGGGCGATTTAGCTGGGGGGAAAAAATGACCGACCAAATTTTTGTTGCTGCTATTCTCTACTTAATTTATCAGATATGAACTACGGAGACTCACGTAAGCCGTACTACCGTATTATTAATGTGTTATATTAATTTAGAATTGAGTCGAATCTATTGTACGAATAGGGATCTTCATTTTATCTACAAATCCCGAATTTCAAATTCGAACCTCCATCTTGGGAGTAAAACAAATGTGAAAATAAGAAAAATTAGAGACGTAATAAGAGAATATAATATTTTTTAGCGCCGCGTTTCACTACTAGTTTTGATTATACGCATATATAGGCCTACCAATTACGCATTTAGGAGGGAGCATCCTCAGTACACCCAACAAATATTCGAACCCCGATCTTCACGTCAATCTAGTCTATTGCGAGAGTGAAGTCTTAGACCATGTGGACACTGAAGACGGGATTTTAGAATAATCTCTACTCAAATTAATATTTTCGAAAGAAACAATTATCAAATACTAGAGGCGAGAATGGAATGATTAAAAAGATGAAAGCCCTAAACTTTCTCGCATTTAGTAAACATTTTAATCGCATTCTTCTAGCTAGGATAGGGGGGGGGGGGGTTAAGCATACTCTAGGTGTCCGCCTACAGGAGCGTTGAGACGCGGTGCAGAAGTCCAGAAATCCCACGTTACTTAAGAAGTGGTTTGTTATTTAAATACAAGTTTCATGCCAAAAGGAAGGCGAAAGGTATCAACATTTTTCTACTATAGGATTAAAAATTTTAAATTTTACAATTTCATTTTCGTGAAATGTCGCAGTTCTAAATTCAAAGTGAATAATAATTAGGAAAATAAATCTATTCTTACTCAAACGAATAAAGTGCCTGTTTTTTTTCCTAAGCAGGGTTGCAAAATAAAAGTCTAAACTAATTAAATATGGTTTTAGTGGTTTTGCAACTTCAGAGAAATACCCCAGTGTGAAAAAAAAATCCTTTCAACAAGGCGATGTCCTCAAGGCCTCCCTTTCCCCCCGGAGGCTAAATATGAGGACTAAGAGCCAGTCTCACAGACAGACCTACCACGCCTCCGTTGCGGCGGTGCTATACAAAATACAGGATGGCACTTATTTAAACTAGAATGGGATGGGCCAATTTATCATATGAAAATAACCCATTTCATTCCGGTATAAGTAAATGTAGTCAGTCTTGTATTTGGTATAGCACCCCACTTGAGGCTATGAAACTTGCCACAATACTTTCATCTTTTAATATAAAGATTGAAGATAAGCATTCTTATTTTAACTGTCTGTACAATATCTTTGAAACAAGGAACAATGCGGTTTGGTTGTCTACACCTGCAACATTATTTCACTAAGAATGTTCATTAAATTTATCTGATAATCAATAATTACCAAGTTAGAGAACTGTACCTGTCACTGTGAAGTACAGAACAACAGAAAGGATACCTGAGTCATCGCTCAAATAAGTTTTTTTTAACGATTATAAATCAAAGAGGAGATTGCTATTAACTTGATTTGGCTGTGAATATAACCGTTCTTATTTAGAACTAGCTGGTGTATCCGTTCTTCACACGGGGAATCTATAAAGTAGCTTTGTTATTTTTAGTATATAGAATAAACCACAAGGAATAGTAACCAAATTTAAATTATGTTTAGATATTAATTCTTTATTGGATTAAATTGTGATACAAAACGTAAAGGTTGTTTGACCAATAAACAATGTATAAATAGAGATATAATCTGAACATGTCTTAAAAGCTGACATTTCTTTTGAAGATAAGTTATAACTTCTCTATTAATACTCATTAATTTGAACCCTTGCCTGTTGGTGTTAATTCAAAAGAAAAAAATGTGTCACAATATGATTGGTTATTAAAGGATTGTAATTAAATCCAATCAAAAGTATTTAGGCATTTTTTAAACTCCACTTACCCTTTTTTACTAATTTTAACCCTTTTGATACCACATTACACCTTTTAAACCTTTTTACCCTCTTTATCTAAGGAAATAACCTTTTTACCCCTTTTCCCTTTATTGACATATTTGCACTTTTTATTCTATTTACCCTTTACATCTCATATAAGCTTTTTTCACCCCGTTTACCCTTTACTCTTCCTTTCCCTTTTCACCCCTTTTTAATCTTTTAACATTCCATATTTCTTTTACCCATTTTATACTATATACTCTTTTTTATGCTTTAATTTTTGCCCTATTTAACATTTTTACCTTTTTAGCCCTTTTTAATGTTTTTGCTCTGCTGTGCCCTTTTTTGTCCATTCGATATTTGGGTCTTATTGGACACTACAATTTTTGCCCTTTGGTCCTATTAAGCTTATTGAATCGATTTACTTTCTATCCTATTTACCATTTGTACTCTTTTCACCTATAACCTTTCTACCTTATGACTTTTTACATTCTTTACCATAAAGTAATACACTTTCTGCCCATTTTGCCCTATTTACCCTGTTTACCCTCTTTAACGTTTCCATTCCGTTTACACTTTTTACCCCGTTAATATTTCTCTTTCCACCCCTTTTGCGGCTTTTTACCCTTTTTATTTCTCTTAATCCCTTTGAACTCTATACATTTTTAATTTTTTTTAAATAATTTTCTTCTTGCTTTTTTACAATTTTTTTCCATATTTAACATATTTGCTCAGTTGTAACCTTTTTTACATTGTGATCATTTTTGGAAATTGTTGCCCTTTAGGATTAGTGGTTCTTTTACCATTTTAGACCTTTTCCATATTTACATTAACTACCCAGCTTACCCACGGACAAATATTTTAGGGTTAAATGGGTAAGAAATTAAAAAAATTGTAGAAAGATTAAAGGTGTAATGATATCGATTTTTCCTGTCTTTTTAATATTCGCGATCATATTTTAAAGTAAATATATTAATATTTCTTCTTTTCAGTTAATATAATGTAAACTCATCTTTTCTATACTACGGCCATGTTTCTTTTTCTTTTATTTTAACTGCACGTGCAAGAAACAAGGTTTTTACTTCCGTGTTGTAATACGCAGTAAACAAATAGCAGGTGCAGAGTAGCACATCTGTTTTCCTAAATGCGAGCTAAATATTAAACTAACCCTATTGGTCGATGGAAAGAAAGCAAGGAGTGGTCTGGGTTGACACGGCTCGACTCGAGAGGACGCTAGCTGGTTAGACACGTCAGTCTTCGGGTGTCTCTACTCTGCTACGGCAGACGAGATGGAAGTGTTTTATAACATTAAGTGGTGGTTTATTTTATTTACAAAACAACTTAAGGACAAATAAAATTGTCGTTATGACAGCAAAACACAGTTTTTCTCATTTCTTGGGCAGATTTATCTCAACATCTAGTCCAATATTTATTGTTTAAATTACATGTTTTACAATTGGCGCAACAACGTGGGACTAGTTCTCAACCGCAGATGACAATACGGGTAGTACTTTTACAATTGGCGTACTCAACGAGGGGCAGTATTCAAGGCTTTTACAAATGGCGTTCCAATGTGGGGCATCCAGTATCTGTATTTTACAAATGGCGTTCCAATGTGGGGCATCCAGAATCAGTACTTTACAAAGGATCCAGAGTAAAAAGGGTGTAAAGTTAGAAAGGATGAATGGTAAAAAGGATAAAAGGTAAATAGGATTGCGTGTAGAAAGGATGGTGCGAAAAAAGAATAAAGGGTAAAATGGTAAAAAGAGTAAAGAGTAAAATGGGTAAAAAAAGATAAAAAATAAAAGGGTAAAAAGGTTTACAGGTAAAAATCTACTAATACATTAAATATATTTATTAGAAATAGATTACAACATTTAACAAATTAATATAATGTAATGGCGACAAGAGAAGAAGAGTTTGTTAAAGATACCAAACTTTTCTTGTTTAGTCTCCATGGAAACCAAACTTCCATGGCTACCAAACTACATTCAAACTTTATGAAATTGTAGTTATTATTAGCACCGCGTCTCACTACCCGTTCAGGTTTTACGCACTTACGCTAATGTGCAATGATTGGGTGATTATGAGATAAAATGGAAGACCTAGAGTTTAACGTGGTATCCGAACCATGGTGGTGGTCTGGCATTCCCCACATTCACAAGTTGTAATTAATGCACGTCTTGTCAGAGGTGAAGGAAATGTTTGGTAATCAGATAAATCTGTGCCGGGACCGAGGATTGAACCCCGGACCCCTGCACAGAAGTCCAACACCTTACCACTAGACCACCAAGTCACCTTGTGATCTTAAAAAATCAAGCTTGATGCTTTGATAAAATATGTCTACGTTCCATGACCTCATGAAACAAAAAAGTAGTTTTCGTAATGCTGTGTGTTTGTCTTCGTGTCTGTATCTCAGTCTAATAGACGAAACCATTTTACCGATCGGGCTAAGACTTGGTATTTAGGCTTTTCATAAGATTTCACCGAGTAGTTTTTGGAATTAGATGGAGAAAAAAGGAGGAAAATAAAAAAATCGATTTTTTTCATAATGTGTTGTAACGATTAAATATTATATCTAGGCACTGTCTAACACTAAAAACAAAATGGCAATACTAATTTTCCCATAAAAATTATTTTTAAGGTAATATAAAAAAAGCGGAAATTTCTGATTCTGATCATATCTACCTCCGCAAATATTTGACACACGAAATAATTTATTGTTTTAAAGTTGTAGTTTTTAAAATAATAACTTTTAGATAAAGTTTATTTTTATAAAACTAATATTTTCATATTTATAATTAATATATATATATAATTTAAATTATGCTCTCGGAAATTGAAATTTGATTGTTATGAACTTTGGTCTCTAGATGTTACCTTTTCCTCAATGCATTTTTGTAACTGTGTAAATTATTTAACTTATGCTCTTTAATAGAATGCGATTATTATTAAAATTTGCAATTATGTTTTTGCAACAATGTCTTTCGTTTCACACATCTTACGAGATTGAAGTAAATATCTCCCATTTTAGGTAAAGGAGTGAAAAAGTATGTGCGGTGCACCGTAACTTTAATTTGAAATTTGAATTAAATTTAATGATCGAAACAATAGTTGACGTGTAGTTAAATTAATTCAATCAAGTTTTAAAATATTCAAAAGAGACAATTATTCTACAAGAATTTATTAATTTATGAAAAAATTAAATATATTTGAATGATAAACATGTTATTTAACGAGAAAAATCATATATGGTATATTAATAAAATAAAATATAAGTTGCATGATTCAGGTTTAGTGTAACATATTAACTTGTTTAATTTATTTAATAAAATTTAATCAATAATCAACCCAATATTTTTATACGTTAATTAATTTAATTGTAAAAAAAATTAGAATCTCTTGAGAGCAAATAATAATAATAATATGATTTATAATGAAAGTCTAATTAATAATATTATGCCTTAAATAACCAGAAAATATAATTATACTCGAAGTAATTAGTAATTTACTTATTACCTCAAACAAGAAAATAACACAATGGGTGCGGGAAAGTTTCACATTTCCATTACGAGAACCCATTAAAATATTTAATTGCAGTTATCACACCCAATGCCCGCTTAGAATGCAAAAAGAGAAAAAAAAAGTGTAAATGATAACGCAAGTCCGAAGTAAAAGCACTTCTACCTTAAAACAGAGATGGGCCTTACTTACGAAGGGGAGGACTTTAATCCACAGCTTAACACCTACGACGGAAAAATACAAAACCAAAAAGAGAGAGGAAAGAAAACTGGGGGTTTTGCCCCCAAGTTAGGTGACTCTAAAACACCCCCCTACACCTCCCACTCTCCCAGTAAAACAATAACTTCTTTTTAAAATCACGTTACGTAACCCCCCACCCCCATGGTAATGTTTTTACTTTGAAAATCTCTAATATCAGTAACACAATAGGGTCAGCCGGCAATAACTGCGTAATTGTGATTTCTCAAATTAGGCTCGCGGTACAACTAGTCCACCCCCCTCCCCCAACCGCCCAACCCTTCCTCTTTTCTGCGATCCAAAATCTCATATTTCCCCGTTACTTCAAATTAAAAACTACCTCTAATCATTGACGTTATAGTTATATCTATGGATAGCTTCTAACTGCCCTTTAGAATGGTATAATTGTGAGGGCCTAGAGCTGACCCTTGCATAAGTTCAGGGGTTGGAAGTACTACTTGATTCACATTTCGTGGCAGGTGAAACAAGCTTAACTCCGTTTCGTTTTACAAAGACGGACTTGAATAAACTTAAAACTATTTTAATACGAAATACTGCAATTTAATATATCAAATAAAGTATAAGTCACTTTGGTGGCCGCGTGGCCTAAGACCTTACTCTCCCAATAAACAGGTTTAGCAATTATGTAGATGTCTTGGTTCGAAACTCGGTAGGGTGTGATGAGGGTGTGTTTTTACCAAATAATTTCCCACTATGGCTTCATGCAAATTTGGGCACATTTACTTTACTTTATACTTATGCTTTACCCCACTAGTGTAAGTATGTGGATGGCCCGAATGGGTGGTAAGACGTAGTACTCGAAATTAATTTTCTTCGTGTGAGCAAGAGATTATAAAGCTCAGCAATTAGCTATAGATTTATTTCGATTCGGGAGCTTAAAATCATTGTGTGTTAGTTAAATAAACATCTTACTTAACTACTCCATGGTATTAGGAACTTAAGAGTTCAATGCCGCATATACAAAAGTACGCCACCTATCCCTATCTCGAGCTAGTTATATCCAGTCTACCTCATTGCACCCTATCCCTATCTCGAGCTAGTTATATCCAGTCCACCTCATTACATCCTACGCCTATCTCTAGGTAGTTATATCCAGTCCCCCTCATTACACCATATCCCTATTTCGAGCTAGTTATATCCAGTCCACCTCATTACACCATATTCCTATCTTGAGCTAGTTATATCCAGTTCCCCTCATTACACCATATCCCTATCTCGAGCTAGTTATATCCAGTCCACCTCATTACACCATATCCCTATCTCGAGCTAGTTTATCTAGTCCATCTCATTACATCCTACCCTTATCTCGAGCTAGTTATATCAAGTCCCCCTCATTACACCATATCCTTATCTCTAGCATAGTTATATCCAGTTCCCCTCATTGCACCATATCCCTATCTCGAGCTAGTTATATCCAGCCCCCCTCATTAGACCATATCCCTATCTCGAGCTAGTTATATCCAATCCCCCTCATTACACCCTATCCCTATCTCGAGCTAGTTATATTCAGCCCCCCTCATTAGACCATATCCCTATCTCGAGCTAGTTATCCAGTTCCCCTCATTACACCCTATCCCTATCTCTAGCTATTTATATCCAGTCCACCTCATTACATCCTACCCCTATCTCTAGGTAGTTATATCCAGTCCACCTCATTACATCCTACCCTTATCTCGAGCTAGTTATATCAAGTCCCCCTCATTACACTATATCCCTATCTCGAGCTAGTTATATCCAGTCCCCCTGATTACACCCTATCCCTATCTCGAGCTAGTTATATCCAGTCCATCTCATTACATCCTACCCTTATCTCTAGGTAGTTATATCCAGTCCACCTCATTACATCATACCCCTATCTCTAGGTAGTTATATCCAGTTCCCCTCATTACACCCTATCCCTATCTCGAGCTAGTTATATCTAGTCCATCTCATTATATCCTACCCTTATCTCGAGCTAGTTATATCAATTCCCCCTCATTACACCATATCCCTATCTCGAGCTAGTTATATCCAGTTCCCCTCATTACACCCTATCCCTATCTCGAGCTAGTTATATCTAGTCCATCTCATTACTACCCTTATCTCGAGCTAGTTATATCAAGTCCCCCTCATTACACCATATCCTTATCTCTAGCTAGTTATATCCAGTTCCCCTCATAACACCATATCCCTATCTCAAGCTAGTTATATCCAGCCCCCCTCATTACACCATATCCTTATCTCTAGCTAGTTATATCCAGTTCCTCTCCTTACACCATATCCCTATCTCGAGCTAGTTATATCCAGTTTCCCTCATTACACCATATTCCTATCTCGAGCTATTTATATCCAGTTCCCCTCATTACACCATATCCTTATCTCTAGCTAGTTATATCCAGTTCCCCCCATTACACCATATCCCTATCTCGAGCTAGTTATATCCAGCCCCCCTCATTAGACCATATCCCTATCTCGAGCTAGTTATATCCAGTCCCTCTCATTACACCATATCTCTTTCACGCCCATTTTAATGCTATCCTCCCATCTGAGTTTAGGTCTTCCCAACGGTCTATCCCTATTGGGTCTGTCGCCAGTACACTGAACACGATTCTAGGTTCTCCCATTCGCGCTCCGTGTCCTGCCTACCGTAATATACGAGACTTAATCATCCTAACAATGTCTAATGATGAGTACCGTGTATATAATTCATCATTATATAACTTCCCTCACTCCCAAATAGTCTAATTCCTTTTTGGACCAAATATCTTCCAAGCCACCTTGTTTTAAAACATCCTATATTTTTTCTCGTCATGTGAAGTAAGAGACCACGTTTCACAACCATTGAGGTCAACCGGTAAGATTGTTGTTGTGTAGGCTATATTCTGCGTTTTACGTTCCTTTAAAGTAGGCAAAATGACAAAAACTTACTGACCGAGTTATTGCATACATTTACTGACTGTATTATTTTAATAATTTATAATCTAACCATATCTTTATTGCTAGTTAAAACTGTTCTTAAATAATTAAACTCACGAACCCTGTAAAATGATATGTTGTTGAAGTAATCTCTAAATTATGGTCTCCAATCTGTGTTCTCTGGGTGATCATTTTTACTTTGTCTTTTCAGCGTTCACTTCTAAAGCTATTTACTTACCAGCCTCTAATAAATTTCTGCATTTCTTGCAGCAGCGAGCTTAAGAATGTCTCACAATAATCGTCTAAGTATGATGCTGAATTGGGAATTAGTTTATTTTTTCTCATGTGATTCACACCAGGATAAGAAATAAAGTCAAGTATATTTGCCTTTGTTTCTCTCTTGTAGTAATTAACCTTACAAAGGATCATGCGTCATTATAATTAACTTTTTATTTACAAATGTTTGTGTTTAATTACATCAGTGTTAGGCTGTGCTTTAACGACTTGGTTCTTGCTTCCCTTATTTATATATCCATCAATATCCCCAATGTGTACATCCTCAGTTGAATAAAATGGTTTAAATGACAAACTATGTAATTCTTCTCATTTTTGAACGCTCACAAGCTGATGGCCGAATCTCATTTATACATCCGGCCCTAGATTAGCTTTGAATTTAGTCCGTGTGCCTAGTAATGCAAGTTAAACGATCATATTGTTTTGATGTTTACGTTTTCATTATTTGAGGCTTAGACTTAATTTATATTTCATTTAAGGACGTCACCTACCTGTGAAGTCACAGCAAGTATACAGAGTTTCCCATGTGAGTGTATTTACGTTCTATTCAGAGAGATTTTAAAGATATAACATTGAAACAAATAGCATACATTCGTAGATGATTCTAAAAAAAAGTAGCCTTATGTTGTCACAAGATTAAAAAAACAAACAACAACAGTTTTACTAAACAACAACTTAATCATTGTTAACTTAAGTCTATTTGGTTTATTCATGATAATGGCCAATAGAAACCTTCCTGCTAGGTTGCAGTTTAAAAAAAAAGTTCGTGGAATCATTTGTTTATCTAGAATAGAAACAAGGAAAAGGTATTAATGAACCGCAAGTCACAATGTTGTCTAGACGTAAATTGAAGAGTGAATGTTTTCATTCGTCAGCGGAAGAGGAAAAGTGTTATTGGCAGATAAACAAGAGGCCTCGCAAGGAGAACTGCTCACTTTCTTTATTCTCTGTATATTTTGTACATTGCCGTCTAAGTTTGCTTAAAGTGTTTAGGTGCATTAAGTTAGGATGCAACACATTTCAGAAAATATATTTAAATTCACACAAGTGCATCATGATTTTGGTAGGAAGACCGTTCTGGAAGGTCTTTTAACCAACCAAAATACTAAAATAGGTAGGATTTTAATAGAAAATAAGACCTGCCAAAACGGGCCTCCTAAATAATCATAGGGGCAACGTAATTAAGTTACGTTTTTAGGTGGGGTGTCAGATTGCGAGTTGTAAGCCGCATTTTTGCGGTTTTTATAACAAAAAAAATTGGCAAAATTAATCTAATATTTCTACAGTAGGAACAAAGTATTTAATTCCTTCACGTGTTAATCTCAACAATAATAATATTTAGCACCGCGTCTTACTACCCGTTCAGGCTATACGCTGTAAGTACTAATTACTCTAATGGATTAGGAATTGGGAAGGTTGAATTAGAGGAAGTGAACCCGCAATAGTGTGGAGATAGAGTGGAAAACCATTTAGGAAAAATCACCCCCAGTTCACCCAACCGAGATTCGAACCTCGATCTCCCCGTCCTCAGCAGTCGAGCTCAACACGAAGAGCACGTTAGCCAACTACGCCACCGAGGCGGGTTTTATCTCAACAGTTCTTGAATATCTATCAAGGGTGATAATTTTTTTATCTTCATTTTAATGGTTTCACATACAACTCTAATATGCTCATGAGAAATATTTAAGAACTATCGAGACTAGATTCCATATCAGTGGCCGAATCGTCTAATGCGTCACTCTCGTGTTAGTCTGGCCTGCTGATGAAGAGGAGATCGCCGTTTAAAACCAGGTTGGTTCTACTAAAGGTTGTTTTTTCCTCAATGGTTTCCCACTCTACTTCCACGCAAATGTGGATATATTACCTCTAAAATGATTCCTTCCAAATTCCTACCTCAATAAAGCAATTATCATATATGCGTATGATCTGAACAGATAATGAGATACGGCGAAAAGAATTCTAAAAAACAACAACTTGAGATTACTATATGTTTCTACTGGAGAAATATCCTATTTATTTTGCCGAACATTTTTTGATATACAAAGTGCAAAAACACTCCTTTTTTTTAGCGTCCCATTCCATCCCACGTTAATGTTGAATTACTAGTTTTGATCTACCGAAACGAATAACTCGCGAGCCGGTCCGGCCAGTGGTGGTATCTAACCACGGGGCTCTCACGTTGTTCAAGGCACGGAGAGGAGTTAAGTTCCTCTCACTGTTGTAATCTAGATGGCAGGATGGTAGTTTACAACACTACGATAGCGGCAAGGACCACCCAAACCCCTCAACCCACACAACTTTTCAGAAAAGAGGATTTTAGAAAAGAGAATTGTGGCACAAGGCTTTGTTTTAGGGGGCAGACGCCTTCGGTAGGAGACGTCGTGGGAAGAATAAGCGCGCAACTCATCTCACCAAGAGGAACATTTGACAGATTTTTGGGGTTACCGAGGCTTTGGGACCCTCTTGAATTAAAGTAGGCTCTGAATCACTTGTGTTTGCGAGCGCCCTTAACCGTGGGGGTGGGGAGAGGGGAGGTAAAAGAAGGAGGGAGATATGGATGAAGGATAGAGATATGGAGATTTGGAGGTAAGATGGAGATATGGAGGGAGGATGGAGATATGGAGGGAGGATGGAGATTTGGAGGTAATATGGAGATATGGAGGGAGGATGGAGATATGGAGGGAGGATGGAGATTTGGAGGGAGGATGGAGATTTGGAGGTAAGATGGAGATATGGAGGTAAGATGGAGATATGGAGGGAGGATGGAGATTTGGAGGTAAGATGGAGATATGGAGGTAATATGGAGATATGGAGGTAAGATGGAGATATGGAGGTAATATGGAGATATGGAGGGTGAAAGGATAATAAAGGGAGAGCGATGAGGATAAGGGGAAAGAGGGCGAGAAAAAGTATAAGAGAGGAAGGAAATAAGGAAGAGGGAGATAATGGGGAGGTACAGTGATAAGAGGGATAAAGAAGAGGGAAGGGAATAATGGATAGATAAGGGGAGTAGGACGATGGAAAGGGAGTATCTTCCCATTTAACTAATGTTTTATACAACGCGATTTTTCTTCCAGAACACAGCTACCGCGTTATAGATATTCAAGAACTGATGAGGTCACCATGTGAAGAAATTTAAGCTCTATTTTTGTACTGGAGTATTTGATTAATTTTTGCCAAACAAATGTTTTGCTAAAGAAATTGCAAAAACACTGCCCTTTTCTCACGTCCTCTACATCCCCATCTTAAGGTGGGACAGTAGGGAACAAGTTAAGGTCAGTGTTAATTGTAATATATATACATGTACATACAACGCAAGAATAAATAAAAGATTATTTCAGTAAAAACGTTTAGTTTAATTTTCTTGTTCTTGAATACTTTTAATAGGTATTGTGTCATTTTACCAAGGCTTAGTGTTTTAAACGAAGAGAGGAAATCTTGGTTAAACGCCACTCTGGTCAAGACAAATATCTGAAGAACTGTTGATAATGTGTAGAAAAGTTGACTAAACTTTTAAAATGGGGCAATAGATTATTTATTTTGGCTGAAAGTGATTTTTTTTTTGCTACAACCACTTTAAGAATACCGACATTAACTCGCGTTCCCTTCAATTCCCACCTTAAAACAATAGGTCCTACTAATAACAATAAGCTTGTCTAAGGGTTAGCGTCATCCGTCCGGCATCGGCTCAACTAGAACAAGTAATTTCACAGCCGTCTCTTATTATAGTTCCCTACCTCCCCCACCTCCACACCTTCATAATTCTCCGTTACTTGTGTTTGTCCTAAGCTTGAGAGTGGGGGTGGGAGGGTACTTTTATAAGTGTGTAGAAATAGTCCGAACCTAGGCCCCGAACCGAAATGGGCCTGACTAGAAGAATAGAGGATTTACATTAGCCACGTAGTGGAACGTCGCAAATCACTTCTCCATGACACGGCTGTATAATGGTTTCAACCCGAAATGTTAGCGTCTCAGAAATAGAAGAGAGGTTTGGAGGGGGGTTCAGCGATTTAATAACCGGGGGGGCGGAAGGGGAGGTCCAGAACTCAGGGGGAGCTTTAACAGTTCTCTTCGCTGGACGGTAGGCGCTCTATGTTATGAAGGCATCGCCTTGTTAGGTCGGGTTACACATGTATGTCGGTGTGTGTGAGAGAGAAGATGTAGTGAGAGTAAAGAGAGGGGGAGGGCGCATCTACACTCGATATGAACCATTCATTAAGGGGACTAAACCCTACCACTGGCTGTGTCTGCAATGGTTTTATCACCTGAGAGGAAGAGCCATTCAACCAACGTATATATAAAGTCCATACAAGTAGATACATAGATAGGAAAAAGGGGGAGAAATATCACATGGGTGAAAAGAGCGAATTAAGTACTTGAAGCAGATCAATTTTTGGCCAATTTTGAGTTATAAAATAAACAAAAAAACAGCCAAGTTGATGGGTGCAACTTTCCATTAAGAAAATTTAGCACTAAACGCACTTTCATCCACAGTCGTTTGGTGCAATAAGGGAACAATCCTCATATTTTTGAACCAATTAAAATAAATATTTACTTCCCTACTAACTTTAAATCGAAAGTATCCCACAACTTTTATTAAAGATGATTCAAGCGAAAACTTCAACTACCGTTTCGGGTCTCCTGAGTCTGATACTTGAAAGCCGGGTTACATTTTTGATAATAAAATTAAAAATGCTAGTTTTGATGGAAAATAAAGAAATGCACCAAAAACACAGATACTCTTGATTTAAAAGGTAAATACTATTTTCAAAGAGCTAAAAAAACACCACGTTAATAGCCAGTTTTTTTTTAGTTCTTATGGCAAAATATATATATATATATATATATATATTTTTGCTAAAGTTGTCATTAAATTCCAGAACACCATGGGACAGATATTTAAGAAATGTTTAGATCACCATGTGAAGAAAATTAAACTCTATGTTTGTACTGGAGCAATATTTGATTTGTTTTGATATAAAAACTGCAAAAACACTGGCCCTTTTTCGCATCCCCTTCCATCCCACCTTAAGGTCCTGACTTTCTATTAGCAACAAAATCTTTCCCTATCCAAACGTGTCATCTGTAGTGTTTTAGAGTTGCCAGTTAAAGACTCCGATTTGAAAACCCCATAGTTTGGTATATGTTTTAAAACCACGAAAAGTGAACGTTTCCCGTGATAAAACTAAAAATGTTGTGTCCTATCACACCCACAGAAAGGTTATTTGTTTTTAACCTGTTTTTTGATATTACTAGTAGTGTTGCTGAGATTAGAAATGTCGAATTCAAAAGGTCAAATATACTTAGCTTCCTTTCACAATTTATTTCAATTAAATATTTTGGAATAAAATTTAATAACTATTCAAAGCAATGTGTGCTTTCCTTATTATAAAATGGGTGAAATATGATTTCGGTTTTTATTTTTAATTTTCTCTTAAAATACTTTTTAGATAAAACGAGTGTAATTTTGAAAAAAAATAAAAATAATAAGGGATTGGGGACAACACATTTTAAAAACCATATCAGATCATGTGAGCTATCCCTTAGATGCTAGTTTTAATTGTTCTTTATTAAAATTGAGAATTTTTCTTCCCTTTAAAACAGTATATTGATTAAATATTTCCAACAAAAGAAAGGGAGCCTTATCGAACCGACATAAAACACATGCATTTCCCCCCCTTTTGTATCTTACCGGCTCCTGGTTTCTTTCTGGAGAAATGAGTTCAGAAACGGGTTCTTAGGGGTACTTTGGGGTGATTGAGGGGGTGGGGGGCTGTGTTGTCTATAAATTATATCTGAGCGATGTGTTTGTTTAAGATGGAAAGAAGACGAAAGAGAGAAAAGGGAAAGCAGGGCAGGAAAAGGTTGGAAAGATTGACGGCGTCATGAAACTGTCAGAAGGCACAACGTCATTACACAGAGTTATGACTGACAGCTGTAAGGTTCGTATCCAGGCTGCGCCGAAACGTAGGATCTCAATTTCAGGTGCATCACCGAGAAGTATCAAAGGAATAAGAGCTTCAACAAATACGACACCTTTATCTCATTCTGTGGCACGTCTGTTTACCGTATTGAGTGCCACACGTTCGATTCCCAACATGGTCAAAAGATAGTAGGAAATAAATTTTAGAAAATACAAAATATATATATTTAGCGGTAAATATTGATATTATTATCCTATATTATTATTATTTTATCACAGGCATCATAAGCGGCCGGGGGAGGGGTACAGAGGCGATATGCCCACCAAATCATATTTATTTCATTTCATTCGAAAATAAATCATGGTTGGATAGATGCATAAATGTTTAGGATAACTTTTTTTACTTTTATAATTAGTTCTGTTTTCCTATTATTTGTTATTCATTTGATTTTCTCAAGTCAACAACCCAAAGGTTGGATTGATGTGTTCTATCCATACAGAGATAAGCATGCACTCAACCCTTCAGATGGTTAGTGCTGCCTACACCATCTGGTAGAGATTCCATGTACTAGGGAGTTCAGAAAGTGTGGTGGTTACCCCATGCCTTCCACGCTGAATTTATAAGAGCGATAGCCAAAGGGCCTACCAATTTTGCCGAGAAAGGTATTTCCACATAGCTTCAAGATTTATTTCGCATGCCTCAATCGACATGGGACTGACGGCTTTACTTTCCCTCAGAAGGAGTTGTGCTGCGGATATATACATCTCTCAAGAAAAATCCATTTACCTCAGCTGGGTTTGAACCCACTAACATTGGGTCTAGAGGCGAGCACTTTACCTTTAAGATCCCCGAGGTGTTATTCATTTAGTAAGAAATATTATTTATTTTACATTTTAAAGTGAAAAATTAGTTTGTTCGGTCAATTCCTGTTATTAAAAGTTAGCGATATCCATGGCAGGTACTGACAGATGTAAATGTATGAGCATTATTTTAGTACATTTTTCAACTGTCAAAGTTTCTCATTTAAATCTGACTGTATATGAGCTTTACATTTAGTCCACGTGTACACCGATAATTTTTACAGGTATAAAAGTGAATATAACACTTTAAAAAATTTATAAGTAAAGTCATGTGATCCGCAGCTGTAACTTTTTGTTAATATTATAAATACCTATAAAATAACACTAATAAAATGTTATAATTACTAGCCACAAAAAATAGTTTTGTATTTTTTCTATAAGGTTCTTCAAATGAATGTATTTTAACTACTATTACTATTTAGCACCACGTCTTACTACCCATTCGGGCCATACGTTAATGGATTAGGAATTGCGAAGGTTAAATCTAGAGGAAGTGAACTCGCATTTGCGTGGAGGAAGAGTTGAAAACTATTTAGGAATCCCCCCTCCCAGTTCACCCGACCAAGATTCGAACCTCGATAGCCCCGTCCTCGGCAGTCTGGCTCAACACGAAACTAGCGGGTTAACCAACTACGCCACCGAGGCGGGCTTACCACAATCAATCTCTTCAGTGATGGATGGTTGGTGATCACCAGAAGCTCTGTGACTCCACGCTCTCTACCACACAAGAGGCCAAATATGTATAGTGACCGGAATCTCATCCCCTCCTGTATCTACATCCCTTTCAGCCCGGCCTTGATTACTGCAACACAGAGCCACCCCTATCCCCTCCCACACACACAAATGGGAGTGTAGGTTCTCTATCCTCTTCTCTCCTTTATCCCTGCTTTATCATTTGCCTCTTGTTTAGAGTTTTCTGAAGAGACGTGTGCGTTAGACGAAGTTTCACTCATCCATCAGGAGTAATGGGGCAGATTGGGCATCCCTTGTCAGCTATCAATCCTCTACAGCCCCCGTTCGTTACAGAATACCCCCTTACCTACCTCCCCTTCCATAACGTGGGATGATATACATCAAAGGGAACATTATTATTCGGTTAGGCAGTCGGATCGGAGCAGCAGAACTACCTTGGTTTGAATCCCAGCCGGAGGTACAAAGGTAAGTTTTTGTTTTATTAAATGGTTTCCCGTTTTAGCTCTACGAAAATGTTGGTAAATTTCTTATATATTTTTAGCCCCTCGTCACCACCTCACTAGTAGCGCTATGATCAAACGCGTATAGGCCGGATGGGTTGTAAGACGAGAGTAAAATTCCTGCGCTTTCTTAACAGTGTCATCATAACGAAACTTATGAATAGCACACAAGACATTTACTAAATTCGTTTAGGCCTCTCTATGAATCAAAGAGGATGTTTAAACTTCTAGATGGTATCTGACATGAAAACAAGTCCTTGGCACGTGTTCAAGGGACTCTTGTGATTTTATTATAATTATAATTATTATTATTATTATTATTATTATTATTATTATTATTATCACCACGTCTTACTACCCGTTCGGGTTGTACGCATTTACGCTAATGTGTAAAGGTAGGATGATGGCGAGATGAAATGAAGGACCTACAGTTTAACGTGGGATTCGAACCACGGCGGAGGCCTGCCATTCCACACATTCACAAGTTGTGATTAATACACGTCTTGTCAGAGGTGAAGGAAGGATGAACCCCGGACCACCAGCACAAAAATCTGACACCTCACCCCTAGATCGCCAGGTCACCAGGATTTAATTGAAGTAGTTGTTTGCATCTACTCCGATTTGTATATCCTAAATTTCTATTAAATCTTCCCAAGTGTAATAATGTATTGCTGTATGGATGTTAATATAAACCTCCCTAGCCATTCGTGTGAGATGATTAAAAATGCAAGAGTTGCTTCGATTAATGTTAGTTTCTTTATTTAGGGTAGTAAGGAACGTACTAATGAATAGGCTACAATTAAACTCACATTATAATAGTGTTAAGATTATACTCACAAAATACATAATTTAAATGAATAATTACAACCAAAACTATCATACCGAACTACTTAAATAGCACAATTAAACAAATTGAATAAACAAAACATTTCAATGGTGTAGTTGGCTAACGCGCTTGTCGTGCTGAGCTCGACTGCTGAGGACGGGGAGATCGAGGTTCGAATCTCGGTCGGGTGAACTGGGGGTGGTTTTTCCTAAATGGTTTTCCACTCTCCCTCCACGCAAATGCGGGTTCACTTCCTCTAATTCAACCTTCCCAGTTCCTAATCCATTAGAGTAATTAGTACTTGGAGCGTATAATCCGAACGGGTACTAAGACACGGTGCTAAATATTATTATTAAAACATTTCAAATAGTTTAAATGTGCCGTATTTCTCAGTAAAATATTGAATATGTTTAAAAGTTTGTTAGTCTTGTCTTAATAAATATTCATTGTTATCTTTTGTATTCCTTTTAGAGCCTTCAAAGGTCCTAACTACGTCCTTGTGTCCACCTAATTCTATTATGCGACACACACGTCGCTGGGCGCTGCACTCCGCTGTGTCTCACACCGTTGTACAGTAGGTCAAACGCGCTTACATCACTGTACGTAGTAGACTACAGTAGCTCCATGGCTTTTTTGGTGCTGACTGACAGCTCAGAGCTGAATTCTGACAGTTTACATTTAGGTATATAACTAAATGTTGACTGTCAGAATTGACAGCTGTTAAACACATGGTTTTGCAGATCATATGGCTCGGCGTAGGGATACATAATTTAGTCTGGTAACTTTTCAAAGCTTTTAGTTGTCAGCTGTGAGCTGTCAGTCAGCACCAAAGAAGTCATGGGGCTACTGTAAATGAACGTAACACACCATTGTACATTTTAGGTACAAAACTGTACCGATCTTTAGTACAGTAGACCATTTACTAAACACATACTTGCACATTAGCCTGTACAACATTGCACCTAAATTCAGTACACGCGAAACTGTTTTAGTCCGGTAGCTCGAATTGCACGCACTTCAACAATCAAAAAATTAATTGAACTGTCAAACCTATAATAATATTATTATTTAAGACACTGCCCCTACTTTTTCGATTGTTCCATTTAAGAAATAATCTTTAACTTGAAGCTTTGGCTTATAGTTGATCCACACTTCTAATTTTTATTTGTTACGATATGGTGTAAACTGTAAATACTTCGAGATTAAGTTGGGTTATTTCTATGGCTATGTAAATAGTTTTCTTTAACTTTTCTTCTTACTTCATGGCATTAGGAACTCAAATATCCATTGCGGCACCTACAAAAGTACGCCACCTAGCCCTATTTCAAGTTAGTTATGTACAGTATACTTCATTACAACCTCTCTCTTTAAATTAATTTAAATTTCAAACTAGCTTAATACCTTTGAATTTAAATTGTATACGTTTTTACTAACTTTCCGTTTGACATGAATCAATTTTTTCAACGTTTATAGTTAAAAATCTGTATAAATAACCGAAGTGACCAAAATCGACAAATGCACGCAAATATATGTCAATAATAGTAATGAGTGTAAATGAAAAACTGAGAAAATATGCATCGTTAGTTTATTTAGTTTTCCCGATAAATAAGAGAAAGGTAAGAATTACATATTGAATATGACTTACAACCAGACAAAAGCCTTTAAAATCAACAGTTAAGTCTGCGTTAGATAAGTAAGAGGTTCCTTTTCTAGGTCAATTTAATCAAAAATTTAAGTTGCTCCTTTACTATTTTTGAATTAAGATTTTTTTTTATCATCTGTGACTCTTAACAAAACTCACTATTAGTTTATAAATACCCCGTTCTTTCATTTTGATACAATACACCTTTAATTCCAACTTATCCTTTATAAGGACTCTCAGTGTTTCGTCTGTGGTCAGAATAAGTTGATCAAAGTAATGTCATTTTACTAATATCCTATAAATAACAGATCAATCCCTCTTTTTTTTTAAATGTTTTTGTGACATCAACATCAAACTTAATTTCCCTTTCGTTACGAATCCCCAGATCACTCACCACTAAGCCTTCTCTGTAGGGAAAGTTTCTTCTGTCAAAAGTTGGCAACGTGGTCAGAGTCCAGGCGAAGGAGTTTCCTTCTCTTTTTAGCGGCACCACCATCATTATAAGTTATTAATTTATAAAGCTGGCACTACTGAAAGTTTGTATTGTATGGTGTAGAGGAAAAGGAAAGGGTGGGGGACGGAGGTAGAGGAGCGGAGGTAAATGAAGAAGGGAAATTTTGTGTTAAGCCCTCTTTCGCAGGAGGCAAGTGTGACGTCAGAGAGCTTACATCTTGCAAAGCGGTGTTGATGGGCGGTGTTAACGCTTGTGGAATTAGATGGCCAAGGCCTGGAACCCTTTATGATATACCCTTAGCTTGGTATTACTTAGGAGTAATCTTACTAGACGATTACAGTGCAAGGGCTCCTTAGCTCAAGGATTTCACTGACTTTTCTAACGAATCATAACATGGATATACTTTAAGCAACAGGTTAATACCCTCCTCAAATAAGTATTTGAACGTAGGTTTATCGTTGGGTTGTTTCTTTTTTATTTGCATGGTAAGTTATAGAAGAAGAATTTGTCTATAGAAATGTATATGTTTAAATAGAACAACTTTTTGGAACAAACTAGTTTTTGATTTAGTTTTAAGCAAGTGATGTTTTAGTTAATTTATATTTAATATCACACACCACATGACTTAAACGCATTTCTTGTTATTTTATTATTATTATAATTGTTAATTTAATTGTCATTATGGTGTGTTACATATTTACACCTAATTTAAATTTTAAATGCCTAAGCTGAATCATTTAAAAAAAGACATTATTTATAACTTAAATTTAAAGGTGTATTCATTATCAAAACCATATTAATATAATTATTTATATTAGTGTTTTATAATGAATCTAAAAAGCTATTTAGAGCTCCAAGATAAAAAAATTAAATATTACAAATATAAGTTAATAAACTTAAAGTTATATTTGGAAGTAATTTGATATTTAGCAAACAACTTTACGTCAAAGGATTAGTTGATATAACGTTAAATGAAATGATATATTATCATAAGTAAATCATGATAAATTAATATTTGATATAATATATCTACTCATTTAACATACAATTCTATTTGACGGTAGTGTTAGAGTGATCGAAATTGAGGTGAGGGGTAATCATTTGAGTTTTAAAATGAGATAAACGTTAGATAGTTAAAATGACTGTTACAATCGCCTGTAGCCGAACATGTCAGAAATGGTATATCCGCGCAAAAGTGTATTATGTGAAGTAATGTTTTAAAACTATTAACACCATGAAAGGTGCGTCAAGCTATTTAAAAACCAGACCTCTTAAAGGTAAAATCGAATAGCTAATGTATCATAGTTAATCAACTATTAAATTGAAATACATTTAAAACCTTAGCCAAGTACGATAAAAAGTAAATCAATAAAAACAAACAGTTAATTAAAAATGTAGTTTTTATGTTAGTGGTAAATATTTAATAGCTTAGAAAGTATTCAGTATATCGTATTGAAATATTTAGACGTTCATTCGTAACAATTTATTAAGTTGGCTATAATAAATCCAACACTTGCGGTTAGTTTGGAAAATTTGATGCATCTAATTTCATTAGTTAAAATATATTTTGAAGGAAATAAAGAAATTTAGCAAAATGTTTTTTGAAATCGAAACACAGTCAGAATCAGTTTTGTTGAGAAAATGTTTTTTTTTTCTTTCAAAAAGTCCAGATGTACGATTCCCCTATAATCTAGATTCGAGAACATATACATTAACCGGGTCCCGGTCGTCAATTCATTAATCTGAAAGGGGAAACCCACATTTCACCAATGGTACATTTTTCGGACTTATCACCTAAGCTAAGGCACTAAAATTCAGAAAAATTCAAGTAAGTAATTTGTACAGGTATAAAAAGTAATTATCAAACTTAACAAACATTATAAAAAAATAAAATATACTCAGTCACAAATTTTGATGCAAAGTACCCGCTAAAAATAGAAAGCTACTTGTTATCATCCATACTAGTGATCACGCATACAAAGTTTACGTCGATATTGTGTATTCTGGTTTGCTAAAACAGGGAGATTAGGTTTTGAGTAACGGTTAGGTGTACAGGATGTCCGGAATTTCGTGGATACGGACTGTACCACACTATTTTCTGGCCTAAACTAAATAAAAAATTACACATAGGTAAAAATATGTTAGGCCCTTAGT
Source organism: Timema shepardi (assembly GCA_902151425.1). Lineage (NCBI taxonomy): Eukaryota > Metazoa > Arthropoda > Insecta > Phasmatodea > Timematidae > Timema > Timema shepardi. Next base: position 141,073 of record CABFVX010000347.1, read on the forward strand.
TTTCGAAATAAATGACGTGAAAATACAGAAAAATACTTTACTCCACTCCAAGCACAGCACGTTACATCAGCTGTGATATTGTCGAACCTTCATAATATGTGTTTGAAGTTTACTCTACGCATAGCAATGCATTTTTACGCACGTTTGATGCGTGTGGCGTGCATGTGGCGTTGCGTGTGGACGTAGATAGTGGTGATAGCGGCATGTAATCGCGTGATGATGTCCTCCGCTGACTGCGACAGATCGTCTGGTAGGTAAAACAGTGATTTTAGGTGACCCCACAGAAATAGATCTAGTGGTGTGAAGTCTGGTGACCTCGGTGGCCCTTCCACAGGCCACCCACGCCCAAGCCAATAGCGGGGGTAGGTGTCGTGTAGCAGTCTGCACACTATTTCTGCAAAGTGAACTGGGGCACCGTCACACTGAAATCACATATCCTGACGCACAGGCAATGTGACGTCCTCAAGGAGGCGAGGTAAGATGGCGGCAATGAAGAAACGGCGATACTGTGAATTCAACCGCTTCGGTAGCAAATAGGGACCCACAAGTGTATCCCCAACAATACCGGCCCATACAATGATGCTGAATCACTGTTCATAGGCACGAACTTGAGCGGCATTTGGGTTGACAGGTGCCCACATGTGGTTGTTGTGAGAGTTAGTCGTACCATCACGTGTGAAACAAGCTTCATAGGTTCTCAGTATGAGACTGATGAAATCCTGATCCACTTCATGTTGTAGCAGAAGTCACCCGCTGATTGGTACACAGCGAAGAAGATCACCTGGTAGCAGATGCTGCGTTGTGGCATAATGTCATGACTGGTAGCCCTCATTACGCAGAACCTGGTGTACCGCTGACTTTGTTACGTTCGTAGCCCACGCAATGTCACGTGTGCTGTGTGTTGGTGCGTGTTGGACAACAGTTAGTACCGTATCCTCAAGATCCGGTGTCAGTCATGTATCCCCGTGCTATGTTGGTACCATTTGACCAGTCTCCCGACAACGCAATTCCAACCGTCGAAACACATTAACACTTGGGTGCCGTATTTTGGGATAGCGGTCGGCGTATAATCGTGCCGCAGGTCCAGCTTGGCTGTTTGGTGAACCCATGGCCATTTCCACGTCCCAATACTCTCCGTGTGTGTACTCCATGGCCTATTTGACACTACTGAGCTCTACTCTTTACCTAGCCCTATGCCTTACCACTAACTCATAATGTGAGGCACAGCGTTGCCACATAACCTCTTTTTTCTACTATTTTCAGAACTTTCATGTAGTTTTTCTCGGGAACTGAGGACCTAACGTATTTTTTTTTTACCAAAGAGTATTTTCGACTTAGTTTGGGACACAGAATCGTGTGATACAGTCCGTATCTGTGAATTTCCGGACACCCTGTATATAGGGTTTTACCTGGATAGTTTTTTAGTCCCCTTCAACGCAAATGTAAGTGCATTTTCTCTATTTTTTCTACTTTTTTCGTCTCTACCTTATAAGTGTAAATAAGTGTATATTTTGGATGGGTGGTAAGAAGAGATTAACGCAAATAAAAATGGTTTGCAAATATTATAGCCCACTTCGGTGGCTGCATGGTCTAAGGCTTAGCCTAACAATAGACTAGACCACTAATGGTATGGAGATCGGGGTTATAATCTTGGTCAGGTGTACTGAGATTTTTCCTAAATGGTTTTTCACTCTCCCTCTACGCAAATGCAGTTACACTTACTCTAAATTTAACTTAACTATCCCTAACATACAGGCTTAATTAGTACATAAGCGTATAGCCCGAACAGGAAATAAGACGTGGTGCCAAAAGATATACTGTATATACTGTATTTATCAATAAACATTTTTTATTTGAAGGATATACTCGACCATTAAAGTTTTGTTTCACACAGTATTACATTAAGTAACGATTGTCTTTTAAAACCAAAACTATTAACTCTTTTTTTACGTGCATTGCGTCTTACTACCCGTCCGGAGTATTCACAATCAATATCAATATTTATATTAGGTCTAGTATTGATAATTATTTTCTTATTCCACGTGAAAAAAGGTCGTAATAAACATATTTATATTGCAAGTTGAAACTATTTCTGCATTTATCGACCGTATATGGACTACTTAAGTCTTCCACCTTATATATTTGTTGCTCTCCTCTTATGGATGGGCAGTGTCCCTTTCCACCCTTTATTTCAGCTGACCCCTACATTGAAAGTGTGAGCTATTAGGTCCACAGCCAGAAGACAACAAAGCTTCCCGCCCTACCTAATAATACATTACGAGGTACACTACAAGTTTCCTTGGAGTAATAATGTATGTCCCTCAGGAGAGAATTGGTCAGGTGACCTAGGGCTTGTTCACAAAGCTCCTTCCCCCTCCCTCCCCTAACACCATTCACCCTCTCACAAGGCTACGTGTACTTAATGTGTAGGGAATATATGGCGGGTCTCTTCTGGATACTGTTGTTGGAAGGGACTAGCAAAACTTTGTCCACCGTGTGAGACTGTAAAGTAGGTTTGGACAAGTGGTTCGGGAGATTTTCCTCTCTTCTCCCTCCCCCCCTTCCCCACTGTAATTACTCTTTGGTGTCTACCCCATAGTCCGGATGGGCGTTGTATAAGATACACTTGGCTGTTGGGAGGAGATGAAATTGATCAACTCTTAACATAAAACAAAGCTGCATTTGTTTTGAATCTGTGATAGAATATTTCACGCAAAGCAGCAATTTTGCTTTGGTTTAGCATTCATTAATCTCTACTGTTGTAATCGTAACATCCAACCGGGATTTAAATCCCTGACCTCTCACACTTCAAAAATACAGCCAATTGAGATAGTCACGCCTTGGATATACTTTTTATCAACGTGTTTTACTACCTGTTCAGGTTATACGAATATATGATAAATTACTTTACGGGGGTAAGGATGAGGGAGGGAGTATTCTACCCTCATTTGCGTGGAGGTAGAGTGCTAAACCATTAAGGAAAAACCACCCTCAATATACGCAACCAGGATTCGAACCCCGATCTCCCCGCCATCAGCAGGCCAGTCTAAAACCAGAATGAAGTTTTGGAACATTCGACCACTGAAGCAGGCTAACCATGTATCTAATATCCCGGTTAGTCGCTCGTGAGAAAACTTCATAAAGAAGAGTGGTGTTTTTTTGTGTGGACACATCCTTAGGAGGAACCGTTTTCTTCATGATGTCATATTAGTAAAGATTGAAGGAAATAATACAATTCTGGGAGTTTAAGGAGGCAGAGGACTTTGGTGGTCTAAGTTCACTGACAAAAGGAATAGAACTGTCGTAAGACAGAATACCTAGTAAAAATAATTATAATATATTGTTGGAATAAGAAATGACTTGTCTCGCATAACTGAATGAATACGCGGACTAATTAGGGAGGCCGGGGATCTAGTTTAGGCTAAAAGTATTGGGTGCTTTTTTTTTTTCTTAAATCCCTATTTTCCTACAACACATTTTGGATACATTTCCCCAGTTCTACCTTCCTCGTTCCTACCCCGTCAGTGTAGTCACATCCATAATTCCCGGACAAGTACCAAGACTTGGTGGGAGTAACGTCTTGGTTCTCTTCTGAAAATTCTGAGCTCTTGTTTCTTTTGGTGCTGTCTCTAAGATCTTTGCTGATTCGAATCTCGGCTAGGTCTAATTTCCTCGGGTTTCGCTTGGCAGTTGGATGTATCGCTCGTAATATTGCATAGCCTAGATGAATACAACTCCGCAACCCGCTCTGTAGTACAGTTGAGCGGGTTGCTTACACGACGGGTTTACTAGGGGATGTCGAAAAACTATCGCTTCGTGAATTTAGACGGCGAACATTTTAATAAAGACTGTGTTGAAATCAGTAATACACGCTAAGAGAAGGCCTGGGGGGACAGGTGGGGTTGTTTTACTTTCTATCAACCTTCGTATAGAGAAAGTAGACTCTTGTGATCGAAAAAAAAAAAATCTAACTCGAAATTTTGATGAATGTAGACGTTTCGCCTCTGGACGCGAAAAAAGCCTTTTTCGCGATGTCATTCATCTGTCTATCTGTTACCGGGACTAAAGCTGAAACTGTTTTACTGATCAGACTAAAAATGGGTATCTAGGGTTTTCATAAGTTTCTTCAGAATATGTTTTGGAATATCCATCCAACCCTAAAAGATTAAGGGTAGTTTACTTAAGGGTGAAAAGAGGAAAGAGCGATTTTATTCAAATATGTTCTAAAGATCTTGATTACATTTAATATGTCGCACAGATTTAACATAAACAAAATATCAGCTCTCATTTTCTCACTAAAATGACTTTGAGAGTATTTTGCATTTGTGGAAATTTCCAATTTTGATCATATCTCAACTTTTTGAGATACTAAATAACTTATAGTTCCAAATTTGTGGTACTAGTGAAAAATAAAATACCTTTATTTAAAATATACATTTATTAAACCAATATTTTCTGACATATTATCAAATATATATTTTAATTGAGGTCTGGGAAATTGATTGCTATGTTCTTTTGTTAGCAGAGATGCTACTATTTTTCTCGATATGTTTCTGTAAAATTGTATATTATTTTATTTATGCTCGTGAGTGGAATGTTTATACAACAATGCCTATTATTTCGTTTCACATACATTATAAGTTGGCATAAGAAAAGTCTCCATGTTTAGATAAAGGAACGACAAAGTCTGTGTAGTGTATCGTACAGTTTATTCCTTTGGAATTAAACAGGGGCAAATACCGAACAAGAAAGTTTTGTCGGACAATCACGGATAATAACCGGAATGAGTAGTGAGGGGCGCGCGGTTCTATTGGGGTCGGGCGGGCCGTCCACATTTCAGGCTGTCAACATGTTCTTAGTACTTAGGATGCTGCCTACCTGTGACATAGCAGCAAGTCAATAATATAGCTCAAGTTATTTTGTTTACATTTTATTCGGCGAATGCTAAAGCTACCATTCTAAAACAAATACGCAGTCTTTTGTTGTCACAAAATTGCTATTTTACATTTTTGCAGACGCCTTATATTTTTAAATAGTTTACAACTGATTTGATTTGGTTGCAAAAATGGCCTATAGAAATCTTCCTGACAAGATGTAGATTAAAAAAGTCCGTGGAAACATATGTATATCTATAATAGTAAAGAAGAAAAAGTTGATTTTGAAATTAAAGTTAATGCTGTCCAGGCGCAATTTATTAATATATTTTCCTCCTCCCCTGTTCGTTCTCCTACGGACAGTCAGCTCCACTCAAGAACGTTATAAGCCCATTTGGTTTCCGGCGTTTAGAAGTTTCTGCCCACCTATTCTAGCACTTTACGGTGTTTCGCGGAGCGCTGGCTGCTAATCAAGCCTGCCTCACTAAATAAACATATCTGTCTCCTCCTCTAGACTTTGCGTGATGGATCGGAGACTAGTTGGGACCCGCCGTCTCACACGCGCTGATTAATTGCGCCCGGAGAAAGTTGCCAATCTAGGAGAATACCTTTTCCAACATTTATCGACGAAGATTGAGGGTTTTCTCTTCGTCCTAGCCCCCTCACCCACTTTACTTCAAAAGCAACATCTTTCTTTTAATATACTTTTTGATGAGTTACTCAAGAAAGTAGACAAAAAAATATTATGTGAAGTAAACTATTCAAATATTTGAAGGCTTATTAGTCTGTTAAAGTTAATTGGTTTTGGAAATAAGAGATACAGTATGTTTCAATATTTTGTGTTAAAACAGGGCTCCCGATGTATAAAAAAAATTGTTTAGGTCTAAAAAAAGTATTGAGCTGTAGAAAAAATTAAAAAACGTCTGAGCGTCCATAAGAGATTCTGCCTTTAAGCTATGAATGAAAAATGATCCTGAGGACGGGACTCCTTGATAGCACAGTGGTAAGAGAGCAGTGACACGCCAAACCAAAGGTCTTGGGCGCGATTCCCTTGTTCAGTTGTAATTTTAATAATTTAAAGAATATTTACTGAAATAACAAAACACTATTAAAACATTTTGATACAAAATAAAACTTTAAAACTGTTATAACTGTACTACCCATTAATATTTTTTTCATTTTTAACCTTATCGTTGGTTGATTGTTCTAAGATGTCAGTCTTGCAATAGACGGGACTACCGAGGTTTGAATCTGGCACGGTGTAGTGGGAGTATTTTAACCTAAATTGTTTCCAACTCTTCTTACATTTCCCCTAAATTTTCCCTCCTGCGTTCTTAACCCAACAGTGTAAATGTACGGATAGCGTGGACGGATAATAAAATGATACGCAATAAAAGAAGCACATAATATGTTTGATGAAAAGATATTCAAACATCTTGTATATAAATGATAAGCTCATTTCCGGTAATTTGAAATTATAAGAAGACGGCTGAGCCGATTTGGACAAACAACCACACATTACAAAGGTTAGGGGTCCAGGATGTTGTTAATAATAGTAGCTTTTAGCTAAAACCCGATTTTTTAAACAATTTTAATTTTTTTCTGCTGTATGTGTAGTGACTCATCCATGCAATAATTATTTGTTTACACCTCCATGGAAACCCTAAGATGCAATTGTATATCGGTAAATAAAATATTTCTCTTTGGTTAAAATTAATAACAGCTCACCCCTTCCTTAAGTAGTATGGTGCTACAAATATATGAGAGAGTTGGGAGTTTTAAAGCTATAGTCGTGTTGTAAAAGAGAAAAATAGCTGATTTTCTTAAAATTAAACACCTAAAGCTCAAAAATCTATGGGAAGTTGATGGACTTTCATGAGTGAACCTTTCACTAGAAATTCTAGTGAGGCCTCACTCATTCAATAGAACCTGTCCCAATAAAAAGTTTTGAATACAATTTAGTACGATAAACTGCCGCCATCTCTGCAACGATCCACTAGATGAATATATTTCTTACCCTCCCCAGTTGTCAAACTAGAACTACCTCTACCTATAGTAAGTCACCCGACCTCTCAGTCACGGGTAAAAGCCAGATAAGCCTCTAAAGTTTGTCATAGCACTCATCTCCCGAGGATCTGGACATGCCGCCCCCCCCCCCCCCCACTCTTTCTCCCCCCCCCCCCCCCGGGGGGCGCCGCCCCACACAAGCGGTCGCCCTTATATCNGCGTTGGGGGAGGGTCGGCCATTTAGCAGGGAGGACGAGGGAGGTGACTAGGAATATTATATTTTAATAGCTACTTAACTTAGAAAACAATAGCGTGCAAAAATATTAGCCTTTTTTACTGAGTCACAGATAAGACGGGAATGAATAAGGGTCTTGAAAAATTATAATACTTTTAACAATAAGCAAACCTTTTTAAATTCTGGATTAAATCAGCTCAAGAATGTGAAACAAACTTTACCTAGGACAGCATAACCATCAATAAAAAATAGAAGCTAGAGGAATGGGTGCTGCAGGTTTGTAGTCGTCTTACAATATATAATTTAGCATTTTTTTGCTTAACATATTTTGTAAATACTCTGACAGTAAGGGACTTAGCCTAGCTTAATAATAACACGCCCGATTTAAAAAGGATTTCAAGAACGGAAGAAACTAGTTGATTTCACCAAGAATCGAATCCGAAACCCGCAATAAATAGGCATTCGAGCTAACTTGTGTGTCACTTTGTTGATTCAGGTATTAACTTTTCATTTCTAGCTGCGTCTTACTAAACATCTCGGCTATCAGCATTTAATTAGGCTAGTGGGATGTGGATAAAGAATGTAAAGTTAGGAGAATAATGTAAGGGCATTTGTGTGAAAAGAGAGTGTTTACTTTTAGCTAACACGCTGAGCGATGCAGATATATATATATATAGTATTACTGGACTACCTTCATTAGTGGGCATGTTAACAAAACGTCAAATTCATCTAGTTTGGTTTAATAGTCACAATGAGGTGGGGATTCGTGTCCCGGCCGGGTGTGCTAAGAATGCTTTTTTCCTATATGGTTTCCCACTTTTTCTTCGCGTAAATTCCGCTACATTTCCTCTCTCTCTCTCTCTCTCTCTCTCTCTCACACACACACACACACACACACACACACACACACACACACATATATTTATGTTTATGGTGTAAGAAAGAGGAATGTAAAATTAAGAGGAAATGAACTCTCATGTGTGTGTAGGGAGAGTTGGAAACCATTTAGGAAAATAATATCTTCATTAACGTGTTATCGTCAAACTAGACAAATGAGCTGAAACATTTAGACCACGTGCCCACAGGTGCGGGTAGGTTACATATAATTTTATTTATATAACCAGGGTGTGGTATAGTGATCAGTGCACCTGACTACGAGTCTGGGGGTCCCAAGTTTGATTCTCGGCTGGCACCATGAGTATTTTTACCTAAAGGGAAACTACACCAACGGCCCCGGCAAATATTTATCTGATTACCAAACCCTTCCTTCACCTCTGACAAGACATCTTGTGAATGTGGGGAATGTCAGGCCTCCACCGTGGTTCGGATTCCACGTTAAACTGTAGGCCCTTCATTTCATCTCAAAATCACCCTACCATTACACATTAGCGTAAGTGCGTATAACCCGGACGGGTAGTAAGACGCGGTGCTAATAATAATAATAATAATAATAATAACTACACCAACGCTCACTAGGGTTTGGTTGATTAGGCTTAAGTTAGGTTTAAGTGTTTCCACTGGTTCCAAACCCTCATACTCACTATCACCTGCATCTCATCTCATCAGCACATGAAAAGAGCCTCCACGTAAAGGATGTATGATCAGTACATTTGGGCGTGCTGGGCTACGGTACATTAGTACTAGTTAATCTTTCCACCACTGGGCTATAAGTGTCGTAGCCCTGACACACACACACACACACACACACACACACATACATACATACACATACACACACACACTATATATATATATATATATATATATATATATGAGACTAACACATACGTGGGAGACAATCACACGTGATGAACATTACAGTACGTCAAGAAAGGTATTTTAATTTCATCAATGAATATTGACTTATAAAATAAATTTTAAAACAAAATGCTCTCATGAACTGTAAATAGATTTTGTGTCACAAGCAACATGACGTAAAAAACAGACGCATTTGTCTTGACTTCCTTCGAAACAGCTGCTTTATACTTTTATTAGGAAATATGATCCTACCTTTCATCTGCTTGTGGCATCAAAAACCTTGTGAGCAAGTTTTTAAAAAAAGTTACAAAATGTGTCAGTGCAAGTTTTATTCACAGATCTGTGTCTCCCGACGAGTTAAACCCATGGTTGACGGGCCAAAAAAAATCCCCCCCTCCCCAAATACAAGGGTACTACGGGGTGAAGAAGAGCAGGAAAAGGAGGGGAGAGGGCAAAAGTTGTCACACATGTCACTCGTCTGCCGTGCGACAGAGCGCACCACTGTCCCATCACGTGACATACACGCGGGAAGAAGATACTGTTGATGAGCTGCGCACGCAGGATTCCCTGTCATCACCATGAGCACGGATCTGGTTATGTTTCGTCAGGTTGACAGGCCTGACATGCTAACTTTTTTTTTTTTTACTTGAATGTGAAAACTTGAATGTGAAAGATGTAACGAATTAGGTAGAAGGTTTTGGAAACCCGATGAGAGTCAATTCAGTCTTATTAGAGCTAAATCAAAGCAGAGTTATTTTTATCAGCACTTGTCCGAAACACTCAAGTATAACAAAGTATGTTACTTTTAGGCATAACTTTGAAACAATTCTTATAGCTCGGTTGGGTAGTAAGACGAAGTTCTAAAATAAAAGCTGAGAAGCAGACAATTTTTGTGGATGAAACTTTATACTGTAGTTCAATTTACATAAAAATATATTATAAATGCTATAAAAGTTACTAAATATACTTACACGTATTCATAAGTCAAGTAATGTGATCTACAGATGTCACTTTTTATGGATATTATCATTAACTATAAATAACACCAATAAAATAGTAAAATTTTATCAAATTTGACCAAAAAACAAATAGATTTGAATTTTCTAAAAGGCCCGTCCTATAAAAATTGGACTGTAGATTCACGACTCACACTCTCAGGTTATGAATAACACTAATTCGGCCAGGATAAGGCAAGTAAATAAATAAAATGCATCCGAATTTGCACAGAGAGAGAGTAAAAAAGCCATTTAGGAAAAAAAAATACCGCTACGATTGAATGTTGGATTGTTAAAATGTTTGTTTCATCTAGATAATATAGTCTATATTTTAAAAACTCTACTGTAGAGTTGGAACTAAATTGATTATCTTCTTACCCCCATAAGTGGACACATATGTTTGAGCGTCATTGTGGTCTGGTTTGGTTTTTCGACAACGGGGGATGTCAGGTTTTAATCCCGGTCGAGTGTCTCAAGATGTTGTTCCTAAGTGATTTTCCCATCTTATTTCCTACAAATGTGGATAAATTTCCTCTAATACTTCAACCTCCTCCTGCCTTCTCTATTATTGTAGGCTATATATGCGCACTGACTAGACGGGTAGTAATATGGCACTGGGATTCGAACCAAGAACTTTCAATGGTGATCGGTGGTTTCCTGGAGCACGTTTAGACGTTCTTTACCCCGGCCGAGGCCCCAAGGGAACCGATCTTCCCACTGCGAGCGGGTGACAGGAAAGCGTAGTAAGGGTTGGATCCCCCACCCCTTACCTCGCGTGACGCCACTTGACATTGATTGAAACGAGCAACCTGATTGGCTAACTCATCTACTCGACTCGACAGCTCGAAGGGATGTAACCCGATTCTTCTTGTAGCTCCGCGCGCGTGTGAGCGACCCTCTCCTCCCCCTTTAAACCCCCCACCTTGACGTCTTCACGACAAACTCCACTGGACATTTGTCAACCTTGTTGGGCTCGAACCCAATCTTCTGTCTTCAATGTCCTCCTGTTGTGTAAAGTCCGTTCACGGTAGGAATTGACTTCTGAAAGGCCTTTTTCCCTACCAGAAATCTATTATATAGTAGGATATTGGTAGGAAAAAAGACCTTTCAGAGAGTAATTCCTAACGTGAATGGAGTATAACTTGGGTCCCCTGAGGGAGTATGGCCATGTTGAGTTCTAGCGGTCGCTTGGTGTGAGCACAGTCGTTTACAAGAGAATAAATAGTAATTACAGTCAAATTTTCATACGAAAGTTCTTAACTGACATAAAAGTTACTAGATTCATTTTTGCGCTTACGTCAAGTCATATGATATGCATCTGTCAGTTTTGATATATATTAGCAATACCTGAAGAATAGTACTAATAATAAAGTAAAATATAGTAAATGTTGACCGCAAATGATATATTTGTAATTATTTTAAAGATTATTTCTAAAAACATTGGACTATTTTCTTTAGCACTGCGCCTTACTATCGGGTTCGGTCTAAATGCTCTTGGACTCTAGTTTTACGTATGTATTGTACGTCATGACTGTAGTATGTTAGGCTATTAATTACACTTATGCACTAGGTATTAAAAAATATAGACTGGATGAAAAGCATCTGCATTTGCATCGAAGGGAAGAGCGGAAAACTATTCAGGAAAAAAATACTAAACACACCCGACAGAGGTTCGAACTCCAAACTTCCCATCATCGGGGAAACCAGATGAGATTTACGCCTTAGCCCACGTGCCCACTCATACGCGTTTTTTTAAACACTAGCTGTCTCGTTTATGCATTAATTGTCAATTTTATGATGATAGCTTTCAACTCTAAGCTCTTAGATTTAAAAAGTGTAAATTGATAATTTCAATTACTCTAGGTAGAATAAGTATTCCTAATAGAATTTAAATTCTAATCTAAAAACTACCCCCTGTGAATATGTTTGTAAATACTGGACATATCCTTAATGTATACGCTTTAATTTATATATATATATATATATTTGAAAATTTGTTGAGTAGAACTCTGGGGAATTTAGAGCACTCCTCTAGAAAAACAACCCATTTGGACCAATCCATTCAGGAAGTTTGTCACGGTCTTAGTAAGTAAATGGAGGACATTTGGACCGACCTCGGTAGGACTTATGGATTACGAAGAAAAGGAATTATCCTTTTAATATATGTAGACCTAACCTAACGTAACTGTAGATTATTGAACAGACATTGGCTATAGAAACACAAGTCGGAAGTAAACAAACACACAATATTCAGTCTCTAATCTTTATATTCAGTATATTTAATATTTTAAATTAACTTCAAAACAATTTGTTTGGCTTATTTTCATTTTATGAAGTTCTTTATTTTGCATTGGTTTTGTAGTATTTGTCTTTCGGGTTTTCCCGTTTTGGTGAGAGTCCTGCCGTTTTTGAGGGTTCATCAACGTTTTGGGGAGTTGGGGAAAGGAGGAAAAGTAATTGTTTATAGCCAGTCGGCAGAGTCAAGTTCGTTTAGAGTATCTGCCAAGTACTCCACTGATAGTTTTCCGTATGTGAATCAGATGTTATTACGTGCCTCTGGGAACCATTCAAGTTTTAAACAAATAGATAGTTATAAGTATTCGGATCTGAAACTACATCTACTGAACTCCAAATCAGTTGGACATTATATGATTTCCCGCCAAGTAAATAGCTGTATTTTTGTATAAAGGCTGCCACTTCAAAGATCAGGATGATTTTTTTTAAAAGTTCATTAATGTATTTTACTTAAACTATAATTAACTTTATATCACTCATGCATCCTTCGGCAATCGCACCATGTTAAGACTAAGAACAATTTGAGCCAAAGGCTATTTAAATCTAACTAAAAAAAAACTCTCAACAACTTTTAAATGCTCACAGAGCTGAGCTGAGCTCGCTTGGGTTACTGGTACTTTAAGACTTCCTTTTATAAACTAGTCTTTGAACCAAATGTAAGTCACGCTCTCTTTTTTTGTTTCAACTAGTACACTCCGTTTACCCTGAAAGGGGGCAATCTTAGTTTGACTGGTTACACTATTACCCTATCTTACAAGTTGAAATGTAGTGGAATAATGAAAGATGAGCTCGATACCTTTGGCGAACCGCACACTTGTTTATCATTTGCGAAATATCGTCTATAGCAGATTCCAGATGGCAATATTGTGAGTTGGGGCTTCCCCCGCACACTCACCTGTCATATGAGAGTCGCGAACATGTCCTCCTCAGGGGAAGCATGCGCAGTAGTCTCGTACCTGGAAATAGCTCAAAAAGCTTGAGGGCTTGTCTCGCAGGAGGTTACTGCGAGACAGAGTGGCTGGCATTTGCGATACATGTGTACGACAGTACTATACGTTACCTTAGTCTAGCATCCATCCAGCGTTTGGGATGCCAGAGTGGCATTTACAACTTGTAAAGACTAAACAAGTTAATACTTACAGGGTAAACAAAGATAACTTCATAAGAGCCATTATCGGAGTTTTATTTGAGCTATTATTTATATTCTCACTGCTGAGTGCTACTATTGAGATTTATTCTATATAGTAGTTTTTAAGCCTGTCTATGACAGACTGAAGTCAATCTTACCCTGCCTAACCAAACCGAATCTTGAATTTGTAGATGCATGAAAGGTTAGGTTTTGTTAGGTTGAGCTATCTTGTTATAAATGTATATTTATGTCACTTAATTATTTTAAGTAATTATAAAAGTATTATTAACTAAATTAATTTTATTTTTAGTAAATAAATTTCAAGATCTATTTATATAGGTACAATTTTTTTTTATTAATACTAAAGGGTTTTTCGGTAGTAAAGTCCCCTGATTTGATCCATCAACGGCTTTAACCCCTAGGCCTGTTGAGCTTGGAAAAAAAGCCACGTATTGTACAATTGGCCAAGGATAAACACTGGCTTGGGAAGATAAATACCAACCCTATCCAAGGTTTGATCTGGTGACTAGCTAATAGTCATTGAGAACGCTAGTTTACTCGTAAGTGTGAAATTACTTCATCTCAAAATAAAAGGGATGTCAGGGTCTACAGCGGCCAGGTCGATTTTTGGTACAACCCGGTCCAGTTGTCGCATGATTTAGGGCGTTACCTCTCGCAGTAGACTTGATTGCCGATAGCAGGGAAATCAGAGTTCGAGTCCTGGTCAGGTGTAATGAGGGTTGTTTTTCCTAAATGGTTTTACACTCTCCCTCCACGCAAATTCGGGTACACTCCCTCTCAAATTCAACCTTCCTCACACACTAACACATTAGCGTAATTGGTACATAGGCGTATAACCTGAACGGACATAAAACATGATGTTTAGAAAAATAAATTATACGGTACTCCACACGGACTTTCTCGCTCTATTGTTTAAAATGGAAATATTTACTCAAAACTCGTAAAATATGTTAATCAAAATAATATACACTAGCAAACCCAAGCATCAATTGCACTATACTTATGTAAAACATTTTTTGAGTAATGGTTTTAAATTTTATAATTTTATTTTTAAAGAATTAATTTCCTCGTTTGTATGTTTGGACCAATAAAAAAGATCAATATTGGGTCCACAAGTGTCAACACTTCGTATTAAAATTTCGACTTCCGGTTAAAATTTTCGCTATTTTATAAGGTGTTGCAAATCTTCATGTCATCGCATTGCTATTAAATTCCTCATTTATAAATTTTGACCAATAAAAAATGTAAATATTGACTATTGAGTCTAAAATGAAGGCGATAAATCATTGTGTACAAACATTTACCCTAATAGGTTTAAGGAAAAACAACAAACTTTTTGAGAGAATTACTTATATTTAATTACTCTATGGCATTGGAGAATTATTGCGTTAAAACTTAAGTAGTATGTCTTTACAACTTAAGCTCACAAAATTGTATTAACATATTTGCTAATATCTAAGAAACTGTTGGTTTTATAAAAATATATCCCATGTAAAAGTTTTTTATTTTAAATAGTACTACATTTCAGGTTAGGTTTATTTAACGGTCTCAATACTTTACCGTAAGTGTTCGAAAAGTTAAAAAAATATATATAATGGCGTATAGCTTGAACGTTATTAGTTTTATAAAAATATGCTTGGATTACAATATTTATATTATAAATAGATCTACATATTTGTATTGATAAGTAATTTCATTTCTCAAATAGTTTCGGAGATATAATACCAAATGAGAATTTACGCATCTGACCGGAGCCCTTAAAGTCATTTTGCCGAAATATTGAGAGTAGCCATTAGGTTTGGAATATTTAGAAATGTTTAGAAATGAAATTGAATAAAAATCATTTTAGCCGATTTTGAGAAAATCGACTTTTTCTCTTTTTGCCCTTCAGTAAGCTACCCTTAATTTTAGGGTTAGATATCCAATTAGAAAAATCCCACGGGGCAACCCTATGAAAACCCTAGATACCAAGTTTTAGCCCGATCGGTAAAATAGTTTATGCTCTAGTTGGAGGTACAGACAGACAGGAAGACGGAAACTCAAAAACCACTTTTTCGGATTCGGGAGGTCACGAAACGTCGAGAATCATCAAAAACTCGAGTTCAATTTTTGTTTACAATCACAATACTTTCTCTACCTGTAAGATAACGAGAAAGTAAAACTCATCTGTTGAGTCTTGGAATTATAGAATTAACACGACATATACACAGGCAAACCAAAAGTTAAACATTAGTTTTCATGATGAATAAATATCTAGGCTAAGTAAATGTAAGCTCAAATTAAATAAATGTATTTAACATTACATATTAAAATCTTACGGACCAAAGAAACACTTTTTGCTAACTAATATGAATACAAATCAACCAAACCACAAACACATGTCAGTGTATTATAAAATGCAACTTTTCTTTGGATTTTATCTTGGAATAATTTATAAAAAGTTATTCCTTGCTTTGGATGTGCACATAACATGTCGGCGAGTTAAAAATCCATAAATAAATCACATTCTTATTTCTTATAAATTTTATTTTCGATCAGTTTTCAGGTTTGAATGGTCCCTCTACAATTTACCCAATTTCAACTAATTTCAAATTTCTATCTCATTGATAAGTAATAAAAATTCACTGGAGAGATATACGTACACTATGCATACAGATACCACTAGACTTTTATTAATATATATGATTTTGGTTTTAATATAATATTTTTTCATTTTGGTGGGCATGTGAATTAAACTAGTCTCGTCTGGCTTGAAGTTGACAGGGAGTTTGAATCCTGACAAGGTGGACTAAGAATATTATATTCCTAAATTGTTTCCCACTTTCTCTCCAGGAAATGCAGGTATATTTTTCTTTAACTTATATATATATATATGTATATTAAATATACTTCCTTGTTAGTGTGATTAAATGTGGATAGTACCCCGGCCAGGTAGTTGGACGTAATGTGCAATTTTTTAAAAATATCTTTTAATAAAACCCAATAATGTGTCACCTATTGATTTAATACTATTAGAATTAAATATTTTGTATTAGATTAGCTATAAATATTATAAAAGTAAAAAAATATATAACCCGGCAATGATAAACTAAGTAGCTTTACTAAAAATACTAAACATACGTTTATATTAAAGCGTTACATCACGACTGCTTGTTTACAAATTGATATTGTAGATTTAATAAAAAGACTATATTTCTAATCAGTCTAAAGCCAGACAGTTCAAAATGAAACATAATTTCGTTCGTTGTGGGTGGTGGAAAACAATAACATGTTCCAAAGTTGGTAGAGTAAGTAGTTCCCTAAAAACTAGTCTCATCGATATAATTTAATAGCGGTTGGGAGGTGTTTGTGTTTGTGTGTGTGTGTGTGTGTGTGTGTGAGAGAGAGAGAGAGAGAGGGTAGATATGGGGATTCAACCTATGGTCCAGAAAGAAATCTATTATATGTATCGATTTATTTACTTGTCCTTTTTCTTTTTTTTAAATTCAGACAGCGAACATGTTAATTTCCCCACCCAACAACCTCCCAATAAAACCCTCACATGAATTGAAAATTTACACGTACGATACATCTCCACGGAGAGTAAGGGGTAGGGGAGACGAGGGGTAAGGGGTGGGGTTAATTTCTATTGTGCAAGCCTTGTTGTACCGTTGGGTGTGTTTATAAATACCATTATAAAGTACAACACATCGTATTTGGTATAATTAAACCCCCCAAGCTCATAATTTTGTGGTTTTGAAGCCCAGGATTTTTAACTGGTCACTGGAATATTTGGTGCGATACCTGGTAATACAGAGTAATGAGTTAGTTGGGGGTTGGGGTAGGAGGTTAGCTGTTTATAAGTGAGTTACTGCTAACACACACACACACACTCCTAACCCTTCAATATCCCCCTCCCTTCATCACGACTTACGGTCCGTGCGATAAGGGCACAAGAGAACGTCACAGGTGCATGAGACACGCAGATACGGTATGAAATAATATTAATAATATAACAATTTATAACGGACCCAATTCGGTCGGCAATTATGATGTCCTGTTAACCACATGGCGATTAAGCATGACCGGCTATAACAGGAACTTTCATAGAGCGATGATACATTATATAACCCGCGTCGGTGGTCACGGTGCGAGATGTCGGGTATATTTAGATTGTATTCTAGTTAATGGTATTCAACCTTATTTTATTTGCGTGCCCAAGATATAATTTATCTCCAACTTTGTACTCCCTAAAGTAGTTGGAGTATCATACAAGTTATTCATGTTCTATAATGTATTGTGAAATAAATTAAATCTAAAATAATGTGCCGAGTAATAAGTTTTAAATTAGAAATATATGTTTATATATTTACATTTTACCTACCTCCTAATATGTCTTCGCATATCCCAGGTTGAATAGCACTAGTCTAGTTTACTGGTCATTTAGAGGTCGGGGTTTGATTACCTCCCAGGTGGAAGTTTTGAAAAGCTGCTGCGATGTCACCGCCTTATGATATGCAACTTGTTGTACAAGTACGTACTTATATTTGCGTACTCCCCGAGATGTTGCGATTAACTTCAACTCGCTTATTTCAGTAATGCAAGATGACTTTTCCGAACTTTTTTATACTAGAATTTTCTTTTTATTTCTGCCCATAGATGTTGTTGTTTAATTCTGTGCAGAGATTTTAGAAACATCCTGTAGAAATATTTTGGTAGGAAGGATCTTTTAGAAGATACAATTTTTTGTTTTTTAATGCCAACATTTAGAACATTTTACTATATTAATAACGGTTTGTTATAAGTACTGATTCTATATATCAAAAGTGACATGATAAAATTACAAGAATTGATATATGAATATATGAAAGTTGTTTTAGTAGTTTTTATAACCGAAAAAATATATATTTCCTTTCTAAATCAGACTTTATCAAAAAGCGCATATCAAACTAGAATCTGACTAAAAGTTGATAAAATCCACTTCAGTAAAAACAGATGCTATAAACTTATAATATAAAGAAATAACGTAATTATCTCTTAACTGTGAGAACATATATGATATATTGAATGTAAACTAGGTTAACGTAAATAGTCATTTTTTGGCTAGGGATTAAATTTAAATTAATATATTTTATTTGATACTGAGAAATAATATATTATTAAAACATTATTTTTGTTTAGGTTTTAGTGTACACTTTTAATACATAGTTCTATATAAACAGTATATCTATGGGTTAGGTTTTTTACAAAATGGTTTTCCACTCTCCCGCCACCAGAATGCGGGTACACTTCCTATAAATATAGCCTTCCTCATAACTAAAACAATTATAGTAAATAGACGCATAAACCGAACGGTCAGTAAGACACGGTACTAAAAAAACTTATCTATAAATTATTCAACCAAAGCGGAAGGCATGTTGATGGATGCTTTTAAGAGGCGAAATAACTATTATTATTATTACTATTACTATTATTATTATTGGTGCTAATGTTTTACGTCAGGAAACGCACTAAACAATATTTATTAATTTAGATATATCTTAAAACCCAACCGAAACCTGTTTATCTGTAATCGGGTTCTTGATTTTAATTTACTTGTGATAAAGTACTACGTCTAAGAATGAAAATGATTCCATCAATAATAATAGTAATAATATAATAATAGCTTATTATTAGTATTGTTATTATTAGTTACCATGTATAGGATCAACTATCAAAAACATTATTTTCATTTGTTTCTGCGTCCCACCAATCATTCAGATTCTACGCAAATTAACTAATTACTCTAATGTGTTAGTATTATGGAAGGTTTTTAATTTTGAGTAAGTGTATCCGCATTTGAGTGGAAAACTATTTCGTAAAACCCACCCTCAGAACACCCGACCGGATTTCTAACCCCGATCTCACAACTATCGGCAGGCCAGTCTACTGCGAGCGTGACAGCTTAGATCATTTGACCACTGAAACGGTTATGGTGACTACTTTAAAAAAGTGACTCGCTTCGTTGGTCGTATGTTTTAAGGCGTTTATTTCGCAATACCATATTGACGATAGCGAGGAATCGAGGTTAGAATACCGGTCGGGTTTACTAATGGTGGTTTATCATAAATAGTTTTCCACTATTCCTCAATTCCAATGCGGGTACACTTCATCAAAATGCAACTTTTCTAATTCCTTAACACATTAGTGTAATTAGTGCATAGGCGTACCCGAACGGCTAAAAAGATACAGTGCTAAGAAAAACAAAAAAAATTGTCAGTGGGTGTTTGGCCTAAGGTCGGAGTGTAGGGGACGCGAGAAAAGGTCAGTGTTTTTGACATTTGTAGCGATTTTTTTTTTGCTAAAATAAATATTTGTTTTATCCAGTATAGACAGAGACTTTAATTTCCTTCACATGGTGATATCAACAGTTGTTGAATACCTGTTATGAGCATAATGACATTTTCTAGCAAACTTTTTAAATTAAAAGAAAAAGTTTTCATAAAATTCTAGGAGATACTTGAGAGAGATGCAATAGCTATTGAGGTCATCATACGAAGAAAATTAAACTCTATGTTTGTATAGAAGTAATATTTGATTTATTTGAGCAAAAATAATGTTTTGTTATAAAAGCTGCAAAAACACTGACCTTTCTCACGTTCCCTGCTTTCTCACTTTAGGACAAGCAAGCCATAGATAATGTAGAGCTTTCCTGTTTCTCCGACAGAGATCTTTGCGTGCGGTGAGCCAACAACGCAAGACAAGTCGTAGTTCACATTCCTTTCAGCAACCAGAGCTAATAAAATACAGACTAAATCGCCACCATAAGCAGAACGAAAAAAAAAAAAAGTTTTCCTTTGAAAAAATAGATAGAAGTAGGCTATATATATAAATTTTGAAAATGTTTCTCTCGACAGGAAGACGTATATGTATCAATGAGACCGTGATATATCGACAACAACTCGGAAAAGTCATCGATGGTGAAACTTTTGCAACATTCATGAGATCTACATTTTTACATGACATGAACTTTACGACGTGGAGGAGGGGTTGAAGCAAAGGAGAGATGAAAAAATATGTGTTTAGTCCGAGATATACTCTCTAAACTTGTCTTATTTTTCTCCCCTATTGGACGTGTTGCTTCAAAAAAAAAAGTTTTTCTTTAGAATGTTAGTTGTGGTGGTTTTTCAGGATGGTCATGTAGCATCCATTCACCCTTCAGAGATATTGACATTTGTCGTTACATGGTAAGTTTTGTGAACCACTCATATAACTGCAACTTTTAAACGTATTACTTTCCTAAAAACGATATATATGTGTGTGTGTGTATCTGTATATCCACGATCAATAGACATGAAAATTTATCATCCTTCTCCAGTTTGGCTTTTATCAATATGAAATATTTCATATTACTTTCCTACCTATTTTGTCCTACACCTTGGATTCATATAAATCAAGTGAGTTCAAAATTTGATTTAATTTACTAAAATAAATAATCTCAATAAAGTGCTAAATGAATAACACAAATTCATTTCATCAATAAAACTACTTATGTTTATTTGTGAGTTTAGTAGGCCTATAAATAATCACGGAGATACAAGTAACCATACTTTTAAATATAAAATTTAAGATAAAAACCCCAGCAAAAACTCTTATACACTTAGATAATGATTCTTATTTTAAGATATTAAATATTTAGATAAAATTTTGTTGTATTTTAGTGCTTTTAAACTAGAGCTATGTTACTTTAATATAAGTGAAATATAATCAAAAATAATGTTGTTTTAGGTAAATCCCACTTAATTTTTCATTTTCACAGGCTAGTATTAAAGTTGAATCAAAGCGAAATAGAATTATTTAATAATACCTCATTTAAATAAAATCATAAATATCATTACACCTGTACAAATGAGTGAAATTTAATTAAAATGATTGAAGTCAGTTTCAAACAAATTAATCTTGTGTGTTATGGTTTCTTCATTTAAAGTATGTACAATTAATTTTATTATTTTCTGCGTTTACGTAACTATGCACCTAGAATATATATATTCAAACGAATTACAAAAGTCTATACCACAACTGTTATTATTACTGTGTAAGAGGAATAATGTAGTAAAGAACTTTTAGAAAAATCAATTATTAGTTTTAGGTTAACATTGATAAAATTTTACTTTATTGGTAGATTATTTTATCGGAATTGCTTATGAAAAGTGACAGCTACGTAACATGTCTTTACGTAGAACTTTGCTGTATGAACTTTTTTCAATAACTTTTGTAACTGTTCAAAAAGTACCTTCTTTTCGGACTTGGACTGTACAAATGCACATACATACAGACAGAGGTTATTTGAACGGGATTAGTTTCATAATACTGTACGTATCTAATGTTAAAAATAGATTAAAATAGAAAAACTGCTAAATATAACAAATAATATAGTCTACCTCAATGGTCTTGGGGAAAAATGCTCACCTCAGGGCCCGGTTTATGTTGGTTCAAACCCAGCCGGGGTCAACAAGCATTTCTTGAGTGATTAAAATACGGCGCACAACTTCCTTCGGGGGGAATTAAAGCAGTTTATCCCGTGTCGATGTGGAATGTAAACGAACTTTGGAAGCTTTAGCAAAATTGGTAGGCTCTTTTGCTCTCACCCATAGAAAATTCTCGTGGGGGATGATATAATCAGTCAGTTCAGAAAGTGCATGTTAAGTACCACAAATAAATAAAAAATAAACAAAAATATATTGATATTATTTTATTTAACCCCGCGTTTTACTACCCATTCGGGTTATACGCTATATTAATGTTTTTATCACTGATTAAGAGCTAAAACTCTTGACGGGTTGAAAAATAGTGTTCCATAGCCACCATTTTCATTTAATGTGTCCTTTATGTCTAATCCATATCCCAGAACCATTAAAAGCTGAGGAATGCCTTGTCTCCACCATGGTTCGGATTCCACGTTAAACTGTAGGT
This sequence comes from Timema shepardi, assembly GCA_902151425.1. NCBI lineage: Eukaryota > Metazoa > Arthropoda > Insecta > Phasmatodea > Timematidae > Timema > Timema shepardi. Next base: position 163,318 of record CABFVX010000347.1, read on the forward strand.
CCTTCATTTCATCTCACAATCACCCTACCATTACGCATTAGCGTAAGTGCGTATAACCCGAACGGGTAGTAAGACGCAGTGCTAATAATAATAATAATATTATAAGCTGGTCCAATGAAAACCTGCTCGCCATATGTATTAGTTTTTATTCCAAGATCGTCATCACGTCTAATCTATATCTGAGATTATTTAAAATTTGGCCTAAGGAAAATCTGATAAGAAGAAGCTGAGAAAAAGGACATGAAGTAGTGTTCTGTAACCGCCATCTTGAAACAAAATGGTCGACGTTAATTTTAATATGCCTGTGTTAACTGGGAATCCAGGCTATGTCGATGCGAAAGTTCAGCGTAATTTTTAAAAATTAATAGGATTGGAAGAAAATATAAAAGACCTCTTCATCAAAATTTCGAGATAATTATTTTCTAAATCACAAATACGTCATAAGAACTACATAGTAAAAAACAACAAATAATGAATGTAATTTTTTTTCTCCTTTGCGTCGTTTCTCTTACGACACAAAATATTACAGCAGCAAAAGAGGAAGTACTTGAGTATTTTGGAAAAGCAAAGGGAGGCCATTAACAGAAGACATTACCGTAGCGAGTGTCTTGGGTAAAAACAAATTATTAGACTTTGTGTAGGATGAGGGGCAGATATATGGGGGTTCCTAGGTACGGGCGGTCGCATAATTCAGCCATCATTCACCAGTTTATGTAGCTTAAAGCAACTCACCGCTCTTTTTTCCGAACTCGACTTCCCGATTCTTTCTCTCTCACCCTTTTTTTATTCATGGAGAAAAAAAACAGTAAAAAATCCCATTTAAATCTTTAAGTGGGGAAAAGTTTATTCCTTTAAATACGATTTGAGTTCTAAACCAAGTTCATCGCTATCTAACCAATAATCAATAATTTTAGTAGATTGTAATTTTACACAGCGGTATATAAATTCAAGATTATATTTTATGTGCGGAACAGAAACGAACACTAATATTTGAGAGAAAGGATTAATAGAGATCTTATTTGGAATTTTATCAAATCCCTGGCGCAGTGTTGCTCAGTATTTTGCTACCGGGACGGCACCCTTTGAAACCTTCTCTATAGTTCGTGTATTCCTTGATATTAGTTCAGACTTAAGTTCAGGATTTATCAGCTAAAGGTGCCTTTAGTAGACGACGTACACGTCGCTTACCCTAAAATGTTTCAAGCTAACCTAGATTGCTTCCACTATGGTGTAGCCTAAAAGACAGGGCCATAGTGTAATGCACCAAGATGATATTACTACCTTTTAGGGTTAAACGGAGTGTACATGAAATTAAAATACTGTTTCGCGATTAAACGATTATTGATGAAATATTGAATTGATATCTACTAAACACAAGAATATTCTTCGGGATGTGATACGTGTGGATTTGATTACAAATTTTCCCACATTTTCAGGGCATAATTAAGGGACATCTGTACACGTCCCAGATGGGATGAGTGGGAAGAAGGAAGGGGGAAATAGGCCATCCCTAGAATTTACAAGGAGTGGGATTATCGCAGGACCTAACAATTCTTATAGCAATCATAATGTAAGTCAATGTATTTCTTGTTTTAGATTGTCTCACAGATTATTGTTTTGTCCAAGAACCCCATCTTACTACCTGTTAAGGTTGTACGAACATCCGCATATATAGGGTGTTTTTTTCCGAAATGCTTTTACAATCTCCCGACCGGAATTTGAACCCCGATCTCCCTGTAATCGGTAGTCTAGTCTAACACAAGAGTGACGCCTTATACTATGGGTCCACCAAAGCACGTATGATAAATTCTTCTTTCAAATAGAAGTAACGACGTTCACTTTCTTTACATACTGATTATATCAATAAAACACTTACAAACTAACTTAACTCTTGATGACCTGGTGGTCTAGGGGTAAGGTGTCAGACTTCTGTGCTGCGGGTCCCGGGTTCAAACCTTGGGCCCAAAACAGATTTATCTGATTGCCAAACCCTTCCTTCACCTCTGACAAGCCGTGTATTATTAACAACTTATGAATGTGGGGAATGCCAGGCCTTCACCGTTTTTCGGATCCCACGTTAAACTGTAGGTCCTCCATTTCATTTCACAATCACCCTGTCATTACACATTAGCGTAAGTGCGTACAGCCCGAATGGGTAGTAAGACGCGGTGATAATCTTACTGATATTATAAATGCGAAAGTTTGTGTGTTTTGATGTTTGTTGCTCAATCACGCCAAAACTGCTGAAAGGATTCGAATGAAACTTTGTACGTTGGTAGAGTATGTACTGGAATAAACAATAGGACAATTCCCAACCTTTTATTTTACATTAATTTTACAATACTATTGTTTAAACTTTTCGTATATAAGATATGTTATATAATATTATATATATTTCGTAGTAAAAGAAATATATATTATTTAAGTTATCAATTATTAATTTAGTTTTTTTAAAGTTTAGTTAAAATTAAAAGTTGTTATCAATGATTGTGGGCGAAGGGTAAAAGCTAGTAGTAATAATAATAATAACTAATTGAAAAGCAGATATTCACTACCTAAATAAAAGCCAATTACTTACGACACTTTTTCCCTTTTAGAAGATAAGGTCACCCAGGTGAGTTCCATCGGACGTCAGGCAAAACTCAGCACATTGTCCAGCATTTTACTCAGTTTAGATATTCTAATGGTTTCCATCACAACTAAGTATTATTATTATTATTATTATTATTATTATTATTATTATTATTATCACCGCGTCTTACTACTCGTTCGGGTTATACGCACTTAGGGGGATTGTAAGATTAAATGGAGGACTTACAGTTTAACGTGAAATCCGAACCACGGTGGAGGCCTGGCATTCCCCACAATCACAAGTTGTGATTAATACACGTCTTTTCAGAGGTGAAGGAAGGGTTTGGCAATCAGATAAATCTGTGCCGGGACCAAGGATTGAACCCCGGACCCCAGCTCAGAAGCCCGGCACTTTACCCCTAGACCACCAGGTCACCCCACTACCTATGCATGTCAAATCCAAAAATGCAAATCCAACTTTTACATTCAATCTGTTCCAAACATTCCGTATAAATATTATTACCTTTGACTTGTGATTTTAATACAAATCCTAAATTTGGTTTTAATAAAATGCATATATTATTTAAATGTTAAAATATGTGTTTTAAAGTGTGAAATTGGTAGTCGATTCAAGTATCCTCAAGAGTCGACGCGCAACGGGACTATATCGGACTCCGCGTAATGATTGCCATACAGAGATGAAATAATTTCAGTTATTAACCTGTCGTACAGATACAGGCGCAATAATCACCAACAGTTTCATAACTTTGGCTTTATACAAGGGCGTTTAGAGAGGGCGGGGGGGGTCCAAAACCAATACACACTTCCACATAAACCTACACGCAGGCAGCGGATAATTCTAAATAGCAATCAGGGTTTTATCAACACGACAAATACGATAAACTATCCTCCATCATTGAATTAAAACCACAATGGAAAATATTGGTGAGAAGGGAAAAGGACACTATAATATAGTCTTGATTTGAAAAATATTTTTTCTGGTACAGTATTGTTACCAAAACTCATGTTCGATATTAAAACGATTTTATGTCGGTTTATATATATATATATATATAAAAAAGGGTCAAATGTGATAAATAAGTACTACGAGTAGTTTAATTCGGTAATAGGAGGAAAAGTTAGTTTGAAATACAAATGGTTTTGCTGGTGGAATGTGTCCCAGAAGAAACAAACAGGTTAGTTGGGGTAATCGTTTCGGGGGGAGGATGGGGTCTATCTGGGTGATTTACCCCCTCCTCCCCTCAACAACGGTCACATGATCCCAATAGTTTGAAACGGAGGGGGGGACGGGGATGAGATCAATTTCAGTCCATTGCGCCGATTGGCATTAGCTGTCATTATACGACACCGTATCAGTCGTGCACCAGAAGCGGTCGCCTCTATTCTCTGCAGTAAAGGCACTGGAATTGTTTAGACCAGCTATGATACATTATTTTACCATACCAACTTTAAAGTTGGATGGGGAGGGACCAAAGTTAAGGTCAGAATTTGGGAAGTTTTCGTAGCAACACATTTTTTTTGGGGGGGGGGGGGGCCAAAAAAA
>CABFVX010000347.1:167457-231058 GCA_902151425.1 Timema shepardi
GGGGGGGGGGGGACCAAAACAAATTTAACGTTGCTACGGTAGATTAGATTAGTTTATTTTCTACACAAAAGTAATATCACCAGTTCTTGAATGGTCTAAGGCACTACTTTCTCCGTAGACTATACTGCCAGTGATGGGCAGTTGGGTGTACTGAGGCTGTTTATTTCCAAAATTGTTTTCCACTCTGCCTCAACGAAAATTCGGCTACAAGTTCATATATATATACACACACACCCGTACCCATCCCTAAAACCATTAGCGTAGTACATAAGCGTATAACCAGAACGGGTAGTAAGGCACAGTGCAAAGAAAAACAGTTCTTGAATTTTGGTCATAAGCAGGGTCCAAATATTGATGATTAGTGTCATCTTTCTTTTTGGTACATTACAGACAATGTTTAAGTATGCATACATTCTGTTTATGATCACTCTTTTGTGAAAACAGTTTTTATATGTCGTTATGGGTCATATTTTGTCATTTTTGACTTTTAGGTCATATTCTCTTGGTTTATGTCCTTTATGAATCATTCTTAGGAATTTATGTTTAATATGTATATTTTTAAATATTATCAATATTTTTATAATTAAAGATACCCTAACATTTTTTTTTCCAGCCCACGGTTGTCGGAATGAGAAGATAATGTGGGCAATGAACTTTGTATCCTCGTTTCCCGTTTGGTTGTAAAATACACATTCCTGGTGAGACACTGCAGCTTGGCTGGAGAGGGCTGCGTTGGAAGGGGGTAGCTAGTACTTCTGAAGTAGATATTTGTACACCAATGTTATATTTAGCAGAATGCAAGAATGTAGTTTAATATAAGGCTTTTAATTGCCTTTTACATTTTGTAAAGTGCGTGTTTCATTTAGTCGTGTGTACGAGTTTGGTTTGGATTTTTAAGGAATTTTTTATAGTATTTAGTTCATTTTATAGTATATAGTTGATAAATTTCGGGTCATTAAAATCTGGGCCTTGATCATGAACGTAGTTTCATTTGATGTTACACTTTGTGAAGAAAAGGTTCTAGCCGAATTCTGCGATTCATTTGGAAAGTATGCATGGTACATTGAGATTATTAATTGTATCAAATATAGTTCTAAATGTTTCTACTGGGAAAATGTTTTATTTATTTTGGCTGAAAAAGTTTGTTTTAAAATAAATTACTGTTATCAACTCGCTTTCCCTTCTATTCCAGCTGGTGTTCTGCGCAGTTCTGGGCTGAACGAGTCTAGAGTTTAGGCTGTGTCGGCTGTGCTATCTCTTTTAACTTCGACTTCAGGTGACCTGGTGGTCTAGGGGTAAGGTCTTGGACTTCAGGTGACCTGGTGGTCTAGGGGTAAGGTGTCAGACTTCAGGTGACCTGGTGGTCTAGGGGTAAGGTCTTGGACTTCAGGTGACCTGGTGGTCCGGGGTTCAATCCTAGGTCCCGGCACAGATTTATCTGATTACCAAACCCTTCCTTCACCTCTGACATTCACAAGATGTCTTATCTTGTGAATGTGAGGAATGCCAGGCCTCCACCGTGGTTCGGCTTCCACGTTAAACTGTAGGTCCTCCATTTCATCTAACAATAACCCTACCATTACACATTAGCGTAAGTGCGTATAGCCCGAACGGGTAGTAAGATGCTGTGCTAATAATAATACTAATAATAATAATAAACTTCGACTTCAGTGTGGCTACCTTATGATGGATGGTATGTATTCGACAGGTTCCAAAATACGCCAATTTAAAATTTGATTTGTCCACGTTGACAATTGGTTGTCTGGAATATGAAATGTTTCGTTCCTTAAATGTATTTGATACACACGTAGAAAATAACCAAACCAAGATTTAGAGATAATTTTGTGGGTTTAATTAAAACTAAATCGATACACTTTTTTAAAGATTACTTTAATGTTTACAATGGTAGATTCTTATTTAAAAATTAATCTCTACAAAACAGTTAACAACAAATTTCTTCCCTTTGAGGAAATATATTTATTTACCTTGTTTTTCATCTTCTTACAATTATTTACAAAAACAAAAGAAAACACTATTTGAATTAGTGTAGTTTTTTTACTATTAAATACAGCAACTAGCTCCAACATAATTCTTGGAGAAGACAAATAAAATTGTTTCGTGGAAAAACACTATATTTTTCTGTATTACGGTTTTAAGTAATATTGGTTATTGGGAATATATACTTATTATTTTTAGCAAATACAGTTTTTAATAACTAATTTGCAATTATTATAACTATAGCCTACTGATAATCTTATAAAATGTATTAAAATGTTATAAGAGTATGCTTATTAAACTAAAGTGTAAAATAGCATTTTAAAATGAAATTATAAGGCTCATTTTGAGGTAGCTTTCAGTTAATGAATGTTTAAATATTTTTCTCAATCTTTGTTAAGAACGGCCGGGGTTCAATCCTCGGTCCCGGCAAAGATTTATCTGGTTACCAAACCCTTCCTTCACCTCTGACAAGACATCTTGTGAATGTGGGGAATTCCAGGCCTCCACCGTGGTTCGGATTCCACGTTAAACTGTAGGTCCTCCATTTCATCCCACAATCACCCTACCATTGCACATTAGCGTAAGTGCGTATAACCCGAACGGGTAGTAAGACGCGGTGCTAATAATAATAATATGTTAAGAATCAAGAACAAACCAAAACATTTTCTCCAACCAATATGTCAGTGACAAAAAACTCATGTTGTCGAAATTGTGACATTTCAACGTAAAATAGATATGTTGAAATGAAATATACATTATATTTAAAAACAATGTTTTAGGGCACTTTTATCCACAATAACTCAAAATGTATTTAAACTAACCTCCGAATACCAGTTTAAAACTCTAATACATGTTTCAGTATCATTCCAAAAGGCACGATTGAAATATACAAAACACCGACCTTTTGATTCATATGTAGCCATAAGCCAATCGGGGAAGCGTAGAGCGTGCCAATGTACAATGTCAAGTTGAAATGCACCAGTCCATACAAGAGGTTTTTGAACAAAATGATAATATAATCAGCTTTAGAGCTGATGCATTGCCAATCTAGCTTTATCAAATGGCTGCATACGGAAACAATCACCATGTACTGAGCGAGGCGGCTCCCAACATTTGTTTCGCGGGAAACGCAAGGTCTGCAGGCAACAGTGACCTATCTCACATCGGTCACCCCCACAACTTCTCTCTGTATGACACAGCTTTAGAAAAACAATACTAGCACTGCATCTTACTAACCATTAGGGCGATATGCGTAAATACTAATTACGATAATGTGCTAGGGTTAATGTAGGTAGGACTTAAAGGAAGTGTACCCACATTTGCGTAGAGGGATAGTAGAAAACCATTTAGAAAAAAACACCCTCAATGTACTCGATCGGGATTTGAACCCCGATCTCTCCCGTCATCGGCAGTCCAGTCTACTGCAAGAGAGACGCCTTAGACCATTCGACCATAGAAGTGGGTCCTTAATATGTTGCCCTTCGAATCCTGAGTCTTCGAACACTAGTCGGATTATTGGAAAACATAATGAATATAGAATAAAATATTAAAAGTAACCAAATGGTAACTGTATGGTTTGCTGGACCTTGAAGTTCCTCGAACCACTAGATCATCTCTCTCCTGAGCCTTGCCTGGTCCTTGTAGCTCCTCGATCCACTAGATCATCTCTCTCCTGAGCCTTGCCTGGTCCTTGTAGCTCCTCGAAACCACTAGATCATCTCTCTCCTGAGCCTTGCCTGGTCCTTGTAGCTCCTCGATCCACTAGATCATTTCTCTCCTGAGCCTTGCCTGGTCCTTGTAGCTCCTCGAACCACTAGATCATCTCTCTCCTGAGGCTTGTCTGGTCTTTGTAGCTCCTCGAGATACTAGATTTTTTTTCAAGTTCTCCCACGCGGTAATATCTCTTGTTTGAATTGCCGTACGAGGAGGCGGAAGGCGCGGGGAAACCAGATTTCTCCTGTGGGTCGTGCGTCCTGAGATTAAAAATACAGGATCTGCTTCTTGGCACTGTTTACAAATCAAGCACCCGGCAGCTTTTTTTAAAATTTGTTGGTCCCCATTAGAACATAACGCTGGTAATATTTGGGGCAAGCAATGGGAAACATTGCTAACCTCTCGTAATATTCCAATTTTTGTTGGAAAGGCATTTTAGAAAAACAAAAAGATTATCTGAGAGCTATAAAAAAATACTAGATCTACTTTCACAAGATGAGCACCATAACCAAGGAATACGTTTCCCTGACTTTTCCTTGATCCAAAAATATAAATTTCCTTAACTAGTTGCCATATAGAGTTTATAAAGATATCTAAAAAACTCAACAACAATTTGTTATAAAAATATTTCTAAAATGCACTTATAAATAAATATATATTGATTTTGATATAAACACTGTTTCAATAGGACGCCATTAAGACATCTCACTTCCTCAAATATACCATTTCACCTGATCTACAGCAAAACTCCCTGTTAATTTTCTTGTTTTTTTTTGACAGTGTTATTACCTGACTTTCACAGCTTTTTCATATTTTCCCTTACTGTATCCGCTCTGTTTCATGTATTCATACGTAAAGTCATTATGATCTGCAAATGATTTTGTCTGCAAAAAATTTCATTTTTCCTAAAAGGATCTTCTTATGAAAATTGTACTGCATCTATCTCAAAGTCAAACATAACAACTCTCAGATCAACATTTTTATCGCGCTCTACCACAACAGAGCTTCATCGTAGTTATTTACGTTTACAAAAAATATGTTCGCAACTTATTTTTAATACCATGTAAGCCGTGGTTGATGTATATGAATCATTGTAATATTCCAATAAATATACTATTATCCCAAAGCAGCCTCCTTGAAAATTCTCCCGACTAATATGAGTTGATATATCGCTGTAAACCACTTCTGTCACGTCAGTCCTCAGATGAGTTTTAAAAACCAACCTAAAAAATGAGTAGGCAGTCAGAATGGAGGATGATGTGGGACGTTTATTAAAACGGCAGACAACCCATTGATTGATTACTGCGCGTAATTAGTCGTAGTTTATTACAAGATATTAACACGCAACATAGACCCCGCCCTGTTCGTGTCAAGTCGTGACAAATTACAATTTCATTTCAATAAAGTCGACGAGCTGAAGAAGGCTTTGGCTACCGAGTTTCAAAATAACTAGGCAATTTAAGTTTGTAAAAATACTTGTATTTTTTTCATTTACACTACCCCGCATAGTTAAAAATGCTGATTCAAATCCCAGTTGCCTATTATAAGGGTGGGTTTTAATTAATGGTTTCCTACTCTTCCTCCACACGAATGTTGATACAGTTCCACTCAAATTATATCTGCCTTATCCCGATCCCCCTTATCGTGATTAATGCTATTGTATAACCTAAAAGAGTAGCAAGATGCGGTGAAAATCAAAACCAATAAAAAAAACTGAACATTAGGACGTCCTCAAAAAAGAGTGGAGTAGAGATCATAACAGCATTTCCTTGTGACAATCCAAAATATCTAGACAATTAGCCACGAGGACACCTACAAATAAAAGTAAATCTAATATGAATCGAAGATTCCTTGTAAACGTTTTTTTTCATACGACTAAGAGTTGAGATGGCTCGTGTTTGTGAGCGAGACAAGAAGATAGCGTGATTGCTGGCAAAATGTTAGCGTCCATTATTTGTTTGCCCCTAATTACTTGATGTAGATGTAAATTTAGGATAGAAGCAAAGTGACAGTGATGAAAGAGTTAGACGAGGAAGGAGAAATAGCCGTGCTTGGCACAATTTGTTGTGGTGAAATGTATAATTAATATGTTGCGACTAACCCCGTTGGTAGCTTGGTGTACGGCATCGGGATCGAAAAAAGATTAGATTTTTACTCACTGGAAGTTCAGATTCGTATTCCCGGCTAGGTAAAGGGGTAATCTCGATGACAATAAATTGTCTCGCCAACGTTTAGCTCTAACGAAATATTTAATTCTAAGATGCGTTATTAAAAAATATGATTCACGCCAAAATAAACTCGAAAGATTCCAAACAGGGGTATTTTTCTTTAACAACCCTATTTCAGTTTTATTCGATAGAAACAAATCGTCACCGGAGAACGCAAGTGCTTTATCTCCAAAAGCGTTGAATTTGAGATATTTGGTGTTTATCTCTATTTAAAATGCACATGGTTCACCTGCGCTGATATTGAAACTACTATATAGTTACTTATGAAAATACAAACTCAAGTTGTTATCTGGAAACATTGTTACTATACACATGGTCAAACTTCAATGATCGTTTACACAAAAAAGTGGAAAATTGGACATAGAACAGTTGCATTATCAGGTGACTAAATGTGTGAAATTGTGACATTAGCACATTTTTAACGACTTTCTGTACATTATTTGCGTGGTTATGAGACTAGGCCATATAAAAACAATTGCTAGATCTAGTCTTCTTCTAACAAATACAGTAATTTTTGTATAGGCTTACAGCATAAGACTTTAAACAAACCCAAACTGCACCCAATGAATTGACCATTACTAAGGGCTCCAAAAAGGTTCACTAATCCGAGCCTGAAATGCGCCAAGTACTGTTCAGTTAGATTACTTACATGAAGCTCAAGAAGAAGAAGACGCACTCTGCAATCTGATCAGCATCCAAACAGCCGATGAAAAACTGATGATCTTAACAGATTACCTAAATGAAACAACCTGTAATCCTATTCAACCCCTAACCTAACATAGTTTAACTTAACCTAGCTTCCATTTTCCATTTTGAACAAAGTCATTATTAATTTAATGTTCACCCCGCAGTTCGTGTAAGGGTATTAACAAGCTTGGATGAGTCGTTCTGCGATTCGTGTGCACCGTTCGCATCAAGAGTGTACGAGAAGTATACATTCAAAACAGGGACAAGGAAACTAAACTGAATCAATCATTAATTTATCAAACTGAAACAGTCTGGTTTCAAAGTTGGCGCAGTTCGGGTCCGGTCACTCCTCGAGATTTGCACAATTCAGGTGAGTCAAAATTGTTAATATATTTAAGGACTTTTCTATCTACTCTGAGATAAAAAGTTTCGTAGTATTCTTTCCCTTCATTATTAGTGACATGACAAAAGGTGGTTGTAGGTAAAGCGCGAGAGGGAGGGAGTATAAGCTTGGACAGAATAGAGAGGTAGTTCCGGAAAACGACACAGACTATTGTATTTCAGGCCGTTGGATCTTACAGTTATTGATACTTTCTCGCTGACAGAGACGGACACCTTAAGGCGAGAGTGCAGGGTAAGTGAAGGCCAGTACTTTTGCAAGTTTTGTAGCAAAACTTCTTTTGGTCAAAATAAATCAAATATTGCTTCAGTACAAACATATAGGTAGTCTAATTTTCTTCACATGTTGATATCAACAGTAATAATTGTTGACTGCCATGGGCCTGGCGGCATTATATGAGAACAAGACCGTAGCCAGCCAATAATTTCAGGGGGAGGTTGGTAGGACCATCGCCCAATTGCCAGAAGCTAGAAAAAATTCTAAATGGTTCTAGAAGCTATCTGAAGTATTTTTATGGCAGCATAACCATCTATCTGATAGAGGCTAGGACAAATTATAAATATTAAACACCTCTAGAAGCTCTCTGAAGTGCTTTTTATGGAAATATAACACTCTAATATGTACGTATATCTTAGTTTTGATATTGTTTGAACCATAAATAAAGCCATATATATTTTGTTCATAAAATTTTGGGGGTGTTTGAACCCCCAAACCAACCCCCCCCCCTCCCTGGCTACGGCCTTGGATGAGAAACTTTTTAAAAGAAGATACAAAGTTGTCATAAAATTCCAGGAAATCCTTGACAGAACTGGTGATATTACCATATGAAGAAAATTAAACTCTATATTTGTATTGAATCAATATTTGATTTATTTTGGTCAAGAAAGTTTTTAGATAAAAAATAATTGCAAATGCACTGGCCTTCGCCTTACCTACATACCCACCCTTAAATTCTTTCCCTACTCAAATGTAGGTACATTTCCTTTAAATTCTCCGTTCTTCATCCGTAGTCTATCAGTGTAAATATGCAGATGACCCAGACCGGTAATGAGACGTGTTGAGCACAAAAAATGAAATATTGGCCTTGCCCGAGAACATAAGATATCGTATAGACTCTTGATTGACATAATCTATCAAACACCCATTAAGAGGCGTGTCATTGCTATTCATAGCACGGTCTTTTTTATTTTCTAATGTATAGAAAGTATTGTAATTCGAGAAACATTTTCACCTTTGCGATTGTTATGTATCTTGACATTTAATGTGGCCCCAAACAAAAAAAAAGTGGATCTTACAGTTCTGTATGTCTGTACCTTGGGCTACAGCCAATACAGTTCGATAGATTTAGTTCAAATTTGATATTTAGATATTGTATGGTCATAGCTCGTCCCCCCCCCCCCCNCCTGTTTTGTCTCCATACATCAAGTTAAGGGTATTTCACTGATGATTGATATTTAAAATTTTTAAACATTATAACACAGGGTGTCTACCAAATTATGTAAACCATATTTAATTACGTTTTCATAACCTATAAATATAGTTTCATTACAAAAAAATAATAGTCCTAAAGTGCTTATAAAACGTTATTATAAATCGCCTCAAATTGAGATTTTAATTTAAAATTTCATCAATTCTTATTTCTAAAATTTTCTCATTTATGAACTACTTCATCACTGAGGAGTAGAATAATTTGTAAATTTAAGATATTTTTGAGAAAAGTATGAAATTCATACTATTCTTACTTGCACAGCAAACTTGGCTCCCAAAAATTAATGATCCGAAAGCTAATTTAATAACGTTTTTTAACGACTATCGTGATCAAAACATCACTTAATGAATTTTTATTTAGGCCTACTTCCATGACAAAATAATTTTTTATTTACATTTCAATGACTGTCATGAGCAAAAATTCATTTAATTACTTTTTAACAAATATTATGGCAAATATCTCATTTAATTACTTTCTTTTTCATTTAATTTATTACTTTTTGAACCGACTGTTTATTTCCGCACACTACTTATAAACTAACTTAAATATAGATCAGACACAATCTCCAGTCCCCAGCCGTTAATTCATCAATGTGAAAGGGGAAACCCACATTTCCCCAATGATACATTTTGCAGCCATACAAGGAATCAAACCCGGAGCCTTTAAATCAGTAGACAAACCCGTTAGTGACTGAGCTAAGGTGTCATAAATAATGACGTTCTTATGACTTTGATGACCAAAATATAATTTCATGATTTTATAATTACTTTCGTGATCAAAATCTCATTTCATAACTTTCATAACTGGTAGACACCCGTGTAACAGGAGGAGGGATATTTAGGCTAAACCAATGACAGACTTTTAATTAGACTGTTGATGTCGCTTCGTGTTTTCATAATTTGAATGTTTCAAAGAGGTTAACTGTCTTCGTCAGGTAAACATGTTGTCAGACCGCAGCGTCAGGTAGCGTTCTAAGCGTCGTCTTCTCCTGTCAGGTTGACGCGACATGGCCGTCACTTATAGTTTACCCTGGAAGATGACTTGTTTGGATATCAAACCACGCAAGTTGGAACTCAAAAACTTACAACGAAATTGACCGTATAAGATTATTACCGAGTGAGGTGTTGTTTTTTTGTTTTGTCAGGAGGTGCCGTTTCACTACGGATGATAGTTTGACGATGCAGTATTTTTGTCGTGGTCATTCTTATTTTTAAATGTATTAAGGAGCAGATTTCCCGGGAGAAATGAAACTTTTTTCTTTTACCACCGTTGGTTCTTTTAGAAACGAAATGGTAACAGTGTCGTTGAGGAGTAAAAGTGTCCTTAAACAGCAAAAGTGTCGTTGGGTAGTAAAAGTGTACTTGAACAGCAAAAGTGTCGTTGGGTAGTAAAAGTGTACTTGAATAGCAAAAATGTCCTTGAATAGTAACTGAAAAGTAAAATGGTCGTTGAACAGCAATTGAACAGTAACAGAATTGTTGATCAGTAAAAGTGTTGTTGATTAACAACTGAAAAGTAACAGTATTGTTTAGAGTAAAAGTGTAACTGAACAATAAAAGTGCCGTTGAACAGTAAATGAAAGTAACAGTATTGTTTAGAGTAAAAGTGTCACTGAACAGTAAAAGTGTCCTTGAAGAGGAAATGTGTCGTTGAATATTATGAATGTCGTAGAACAGTAAAAGTGTAATTTAACTATAATTATAGTGCTATTAATTAGGTAAACTATCCAGATATACCGTACCATTTTAAAGAAACTCGTTAGGAGCCATTATTGAAATATTTCAAATTTTCAAAACTAATTCATCAGTAAACTACCTTTAATTTTGGTGCTGCAACCAAAATCACGATTAGTCCTCGAGGTATGACAAAGTCTCTAGCCAAACTATATTTTTACTTTCCCAGCCTTTCCCAGGTTTCCCTGGTCTACTGTATTAAACCGGCCACTATATACTACGAGTGTTCAGAAAGTAAGGGCCAAATAAATAATCATAGTAGCCGTGTAACGGGCGCGGCCATGTTGGCGCATGCGCAGGATGATATAAGGATTCATTACTTACGGTTGTGTTGGAGCGCGTTTTAGATGAACAGTTATATAAATAATCCAGCCGTGTGTGAATTAATTCCGTGCTGTGATACAATTTATCCACGCAAGAAAACACAAATGCAGCAGAAATTCATTGCCAGCTTTGTCGATTTTATGGCCCTACTGTAATGAGTGATGGTAAGGTTAGAAAATGGTGACGTTGATTTAAAGATGGCCGAACAAATATTCATGACGAGGAACGGAGCAACCGGCCTTTTGTTGTCTCTCCAGCCTTGGTTGAACGCGCGAGAAAGACAAATCGTGAAAAAAAAGACGCTTCACGTGTTATAAACTTTCCTCAGATTTTACCCAGAATTCCCTTCCCGTACTGTCTGTACGAGATCTTTACCGATAAGGTTAAGTATTATAAAGGTTGTGTTTGATGGGTGCCAAGGATGTTTATGACCTTCATCGGAAGCAACGAATGGCACCAGCTTTGATATTTCTAGAACGCCACACGATTGATGGTGGCAAGTTCCTTGACCACATCTTAACCAAAGCTCAAGAGATTCAAGAAACAGTTTCAAACATAAATATGATGGCAAATGTACTTTGGGACACGAGATAAATGCTGCTTCTTGAATTTATGGAACCTGAAACAACAATCAAAGCTGAATAACATATAAATATTAAGTTTAGACGAAATCCATAAAACCAATTAGGTTGTAACCCCAAGTACAGACAGAGAGACCATTGAAACCCACTTTTTGCTGGTTTGGGGGTACATAGAACGTCAAGGTCAATAATAATATCGAGGTGTAAAATGTTCACAATTACAATACTTTCTCTATATAATAGTGAGGGGGAAGGGATCAGTAGGTCTCAGGAGATATAAAAACCAGGCGGCGGGACTGACCTAAAATCAAACATGTATTTCTTTTAATATTGATTGATTAATAATTTGTCCTAAATGGAGCCGTCCACAGCCTAACAACTCTTTGTGACTGAACGTTGACCGGGTGATAAAACGTTTACATGAATGAACGTGTCGACACCTCACGGGTGATTTGTACCATCCGGGACAGATTGCGACAGGGGGAAGAGACGGGCGGGCAGGGCGGCCTCCGAATAATTGGAAAGCCATCGCTAGGGTTTGGCTTGTGATGAGTGCGTCTCACCTCCTCGGCATCAATCAAGCGTGGTACACGGGATGGAGGGGAGGAGGCATGGGGCGCCAGGCGAGCGCCACACAAACACACACACACACACACACTATCAGCAAACATGTCACGTGATGTCACCGCTAAGCTCGGGGCTGAAATTAGAAACAAATTACTCTCTTAACTGGTCACTGTGACACTATTACTCACCACTTTAAACGAATACCTAGAGATGAACATTTTCCCGCAGTGGCGGCTTGCTAGCTATTAAGCACGGGAGGGGTCTGGAATAGAGGGGGGGAGGGGGTACCTAAAGTAATAGGAGTCGATAGCTATTAATTATTAGAGGAGGGACAGAACAAACCCATTTTTCCTTTTAATTGGAAAATAACATTTTTTTTCATATCAAATGAATGACATGAATGCCCGGCTTCTTAGTTTAATGCTCGGTTCCCCTGACTAATAGAGCTAAAGGTCCTGGATTAGATTCCCGGCGATACCATGTGCAATTTTTCCCAATAATAAACGGTTATATTGGTCACCATGATATGGTTAGTTAAGTTTAAGTTGTGTTTAAGATTCCAACTGGCCCCACACCTTCATAATAACTATCATTACGTCATCTAATTACGGGAATGATGTGTAAACAAACTTCAAGGTACACCTTGGGCAACATTCTGTTCCCATAGTACGGCTAAAAATTTATATATACGGCGACCGAGCAAGATACTGCATCTCTTAGGTCAAATATTCCATTCGTTTAAAGAAAAATAAATGGTACGACACAATCAATTTTGTGTGGCCCTCATATGGGTTACGGCCTTTAATTTTCACCCACAAAAAAATAGAGCTTTTGTCGCAAAGCTCAAGCTCAAACCTAGCTTCACAGGTCCTACTTCAAGTGCATTTAAGTGGGTCACCCATCGTTGGTGTCAATCAAAACTTTACCAATTGAACAGCAGTGGCGCAAATTTAGTGGTTAAACAGTTCTCCGATAGTGCGTTAGTAGCAAACTCAGTTTACAGACTAGCGGTTAGAGGGTTCTCATTTATCAATCAAGTTGTGTCTAGAGTCGTACCCATGCCGTTCGATAGCTAAGAATAAGAGAGGGCTGTTTGCGGAAGTCTTTAACTTGATGGTGTCAACATCTCTTAATATAAATCCCTGGTTAGTGTCGTTCATTCATCCGTTTTACGAAGGTTATGTCACCATGGTTCATCAAATTACTAAACACAAATTGTGATTGATGTCCATGTTATCTTCAATTGTTCACTTCCGCTTAGCTAGTACAGCAACGATGTCTGACAGTAAAAGAAAAATTGAAGAACACATGGATAAATAAAAATATGTTTCATAAAAGCTGTGTGACTCAATCGCAAAATGTGGGCACTTTTCATTGTGTCTGGATGAAAGTACTGACCAAGCAGACGTAAGCCAACTTTTAATTTGTGTTCGAACTTTTCAGGACTTTACTGTTAATAAAGAATTGCCAAGTATTTTATCTATGCATGGGACTACTAAAGGTACTTATATTTTTGAAGCAGTTTAAAACTATGTTATAAACTGTGGAGGACTCGATAAATGTTCCTGCATTGTCACCGGTGGGGCGAAAGCTATGACGGGGACTAGAATTGCGTTTTGTGGACTACTGAAACAAAATAATATTAACTGCCCTGACATTCATTGCGTCATTCATCAAGAGGTACTTTGTGGAAAATATCTACGTCAAGTCAATGCAATGAAAGTGGCTGTAAAAGTAACTAATACTACACGAGGAGGTAATAAAACTCTGGCCCATCGTAAGTTTCGCGATTTCTTGAGCGAAATGGATGCTGCATATGGCGATGCTCCTTCATTCTGACATTCGCTGGTTGAGTGCTGGAGCACTGTTTTGCCATTTGGAAATAAATACCTATTTATCTTAAAAACGAAGTTAAGTCTGACAAAACAGAATTTAAAAATCAAATGCAAGATCCCGTCTTCTTTTCGGATCTTGTATTTTCAACAGATACGACAAACCATTTGAACTTAAAGCTGCAGGGTAAACAACAGAATATTGCCAGTTTATTTGGTAATTTGAATGGGTTAAAAGTAAATTGAATCGTTTTTTTATCAATACTTCTATTTTTTTTCTGAATTGCAATAAACACTTTAAAGAAATGAAGAGTTTTGTAGGAACATCATTTTTGGCTCATATAAATTACATTGAATCAAACATGGAGGAATTTCAAATCTGATAGGGCGATATCAGGGAAATAGAAGAAGATATTTCAGTTTCCATTCAACCATTGACTGTCAGTATTGAGAACGTAAGATTTGAACTTCACCTGGAATTGTACGATTTGCAATCAGACCCTTTTTATAATAGCATAATCGAAAAAGGACAAGATTTTTTTTAAATTATTACCAAGAGAGCACTATCCGAAATTGAGGGCCTTTGGAATTAAGATGTGCTCAATGCCTAGAAGCACATATATTTGCTAAAGCACTTTTTTCAACAATGAAATTCATAAAATTCAAATATAAATGTTCTTTAACTGATAAATCACTTTTACATTTACTGCAATTTGCAACTACAAGCATTAAGATTGATATAGCTACTTTAGTAAATGAAAATGAATCACAGAGTTCACATTAATATGACATAATAATTATAAACAAATGTATCTTGTCAAATGTTTCAATAATAACTTTTATAATCAACATGACTTTTCTTTATTACAAAATTTAGAAGTGCTTGCCAATCTTAAGGGTAGGACCCTCCATATATTTTAATAGCGGCATTTTATTCATAATTCTAGACGCGACCCTCGGATTTATTTATTTTTTATTTTATTATTTTATTTATTTAGCCGCGTCTTACTACCTGTTCGGGTTATGCTCTTAAGTACTAATTACGCTAATGAATTAGGAAGGTTGAACTGAGAGGAAGTGAACCCGCATTCGCATGGAGGGAGAATGTACAACCATTTTAGAAAAACTACCCCCTCCGCATCCCGTCCACCACAGAGATTTGAACCTCGATCTCTCCGTCCTCAGCAGTCTGGCTCTACACGAAACAAGCGCGTTAACCAACTACGCCACCGAGGCGTTTTATTTATATTTATTAATAAGAGCCTCGGATTACCTAAAGTTGGACAGCCCTGATTGTTTCTATGGAAATTGGGTTTTGGTCCTCTGAATGTACAGTATCTTACAAACAAAATGCCACAACTACTATTATTTGGTGGCCCTTTTTGACTGCCCTTTCACTCAAACCTTATTTTAAACCTGATATAAATATTAAATTCCCACTCATGTCACGTGATATATATATATGTATATATCACGTGACATTAGTAGTTTTACCACCGAGTAGGTAATTGTTGCATGTCATACATTCGTAACGGAAGGGTGAAGAGAGGAAGAGAGGATGAAGAAAGGGTGTAAAGAAAGAAAATATAACGGGGCCAAGCTGCCAAGTGACAACACAAAAGCTCCGCGTACACAACATTATAATTTAGAAAGATCGTTCATTACCATCAATCACCGTAAAACCTTTCTCTCCCTATTATGATGCATTCTCTGCCCCCTCACTCTTGTCACAGTCCTAGTTATTCCCCACAAACATTTCACAAAACAACTCCATAATTTATACACTCATTTTGGACGGAGCCAAAACTATTCGGCGCAATAATTTACTATTATTTACAATTTATGCCATATTCCTGTTGACATGAAACAAATAGCCTTCAAGGCTATAGGATCCATGATATGTTTGATGGTAGCGTTCAAAATGCACCAAACAGCCATACATCGCAATTAGGACTGCAAGTGCACATTGCACTAAATTTGCAAAGTGAGTTTGAAAGGAGGGAACAGGGGGGGGGCCTCTGTTGTAATATTGGCGATTTATTTTATTCATTTTTTTTTCTGGATATTATGAATTTTGGCAAACATGACGTCAGATGAAAGAGCGATTCATGTTTTCTAGCCGTTGGAATGTATGTATATAATTATATTCTAATTGATTTCTTGGCTCTGTATTACGTTTGGATATTATATTATTTTGTTTGCTATGACCTCTTTATTTAGATAGCTAATTGTAAAGTTGGATTTGGTTATCTGCGAATCCACACTCCACAAAACCATTTTTATTTTTTCCTACACCCTTTTGTAGTTTTCTAGGACATCCACATATTTATAGCTATTGGAAAATATAAGGAAAGTAAAATCTATAGGAAATGAGCTCGCATCTGAGCAAAGGGAGGGGGAGTAGAAAATCTCTTATAAAATAAAGACACACCTCTTAGGAAATTCGGCTGGATATATTTTTTTAACAACTATCAATAATAATATATTTAGATTTTAACTAGTGAGGCCTATATTTATCATTTGTTTGCGTTTGATTAGTTCAACGTCGGATTAGTATTATGTTTGCTAATTAATTTCCCCTTGGAAGTTATGTTAATTTTAAGGCTATAACAATAATTATACAAATATTACGTATAAAAATACACATGATTTTAATATGTCAATGTAAACACCGGTTACTCTAAAATATATCTTACCTTAACGGACTCCGCTATGATATATTTTAAACTAAGCTATAAAATATCAATGAAATATAAGTTAGCTTCATTTCAGGTTAATAAAAGTGGGCGTAGTGTTTTTTTTATAGAAAATAGTAAGCGAGATCATGGCCTTGAATCTGTATTTAATGTGAATATACATTTATAGATATATGTTAATTTTTTCACATTGTCTTACCAATCATGCTATTTTTATGATTAAAGCAAATTTATTTAAGGCTACGCCTTTCCTCCAACCAGAGAAACAATTTTATAAAATTGTTTTTTACATACATACATATATATATATATATATGACTACGCGTTCCCTCACTGGATAGGCAAGAAACTGTGCATAAAGCTAAAAAACCAGCTTCGTACTTAATCCTCACTAACTTTCTCCACACCTCCCTATCCTTGCATACTCCCTTCACCACAGTACCATCCATTTTTGACTCTGTTCATATGCGTTTTTCCACATACATTTATTAGATATTGCATTGCAACCGCATTCACCTTGCTCTGGTGTTTCTTCTCAAAAACCCACACTTCACATCCATAAAACAATGATCGCGCTAACACACTTTCAGAAACTGCAATTTTTGCCTCTTTCGATATTAGTTCATCTTTAAAAACAGCCCACATACATCCAACTACATGCATTCACACGTCTGTCGATTTCACCATCCATCCTTTAAATGTTACAGAACATTTTGCCCAGATACACAAAATCCTTCACTTGTTCTAACAGTTCTCCATTTATACTAAGTTGACAAACATATCCTCACCCGTATTTCTAAAAAAATATCACCTTAGTTTTAGAGACATAAATACGAAGATACATTCTTCCTGTCACCCACCCCATGCAAATGATTTAATGCATCCTGGAAGTAATTTTCATTCTCAGCCATTAATACGACATCACTTGCATATAACAGAATGATCATATTTACATTTTCCGTTTGTATACAAACCGCGTCCTCACAAGTATCCCTCATACACGTATGCATGAAAACATTGAACAGCCATAGATACTTAACAAAACTTTGTCTAACATCCTGTTCAGTAACAAACCATTCACTCAAAGCTCCACTCACCCAACGCACGAGTTACTTCAATCATACACCGTCATAATTGCATTTACCAACCACGAATCCACACCACACTCTCTCAGAACATTCCATAATATATACCTATTCATTCGATCATACGCTTTCTCCAGATCAACAAATGCACAATACACTTTCTTCCTTACTGCCATACATTTATCAATCAGTTGCTGCAATGCAAATATATGGTCCATGTAAACTGGCATGAAACAACATTGCATACCACAAATCTTGTCCGCAGTTTTTTCATGCATCCTTTCAAATAAAACTCTCCCAAAAATTTTACCTGAAGTACTCAATAAATTAATTGCCCTTTCATTCTTATATACATTCTTACTGCATTTGCCTTTGTAAAAAGGAACAATTACAGCATTTTTCCAATTGTCAAGAACATTTGAATTCCCAGCACACCATTGAACAACTCACACAATCTGGCAGATAGTAAGCACCATGGTCCACGCCCTCACATCCAAGCATTTTACTTGTGATCCCATTTACGCGCGTAACTCTGCCATTTTTGTTAACACTTTAATAGCTTTTAACACCTCAGCCTCGTTAATGTTAATTAATAGAGTCAATAGAAATAAATAAGTTACAAATTTTAAAATTTGGTTTAACAGGAAGATTAATTAATTAATGATTGTTTTATTAAAGTATTTCACAATTAATTAAACCTCCGGGGTAGACGCATTCATTTATTTCACATGGACAGAAATGAAAGAGCTAGAAATGATAGTAAATACGCGCATTTGTGTGGTGTGAGAGTAGAAAACGATGTAGGAAAAATAAACCTCTCAGCGCACCAGGATGGGCACGCATGCATACATCTATGCATCGTGTAAAGAAGTTAGTGTCACTTTAGTAAGGATAACCCGCGTCCCGACCGGTGTGACATCTAGTGCCGTGTCTGTTAACTTGACGCGGCGTTGACCACAGCCACGGTGGCTCCGTAGGTAACATAACTGGAGATTAACTCCTTTATAAAGTCTTGTTCGCGCGGAGGTGAACGTAAAGCCGGTCTTAACGAGGTGGCAACTTGCAAACAAATACACTATCTCAAGTACTACCTCCTCCTGTGTTGCGCGACTTAGTGGTGAGGACTTTGGGTTTAGGCGAATCGTTTTTGTGACTCGACAGTGTGTTGTGGTGCTCCCAGTGGCTTCAAGTTGTCCGGAGGATGATTATTAGATAATTTTACTGTTTCGTTTCAAATGTTCACGGAAACTTTGAGAGAGACAAAGTGAGTATTACCTCTTTGAGAAAATAGATGTACACTCAGTTCACACGTAAAGCTGCGACCAACGTGGAACAAAGCAAAGTAAGTTTTCTACCTTTCAGGGTGAACGAATAATACATTCCATTTACCTTGAATGATCGCAAGATTACCTTGATGGGAAACACTAGAGTAAAAATGATTATAAAGGGCCATATTATAATCCATCAAGGCATGACTGTCACCTCCAGGGGAAGAAAGAGGTGTACAACAGAGACTTTTGCTTATTACATAGAGATGGTGGCTCGAATCCCAGTAGGGTGTATTGATAACTGTTTTTACTTGAATAGTTTTTCTTTCCATCTCCATGCAAGTGTGGATACACTTCCTCTAAATTCAATCTTTCTCATCCCTAATACATTAACGTATTTAGCACTAATAGCTACATGTGAATAAAACGGGTAGTAAAATGTGGTGCTAAAAAAAATAGAAGTTTTAAAATATATGAAAATGGTTTGGAAATTGAGAAAGGAAATTATAGAAATTGAAAGCCAATTAGTTAGTACATGCATAAATTCGTGTGATAAAAAGTAATAGATATACTGTTTTTTTAAACTATATTTAGTGTGTATGTGTGTCAAACTCACAAAAGTACGCCACCTATCCCTATCTTGAGCTAGTTCTCTCCATTCCACTTCATTAAGCCCTAACTCTATCTTTAGTTAGTTCTATCTAGTACACCTCATTACAGACATTTTCTATCTTTAGCTAGTTATTGAGCCCTATCCAGTCCACCTCATTACATTACATCCTATCTTTATCTTGAGCTAGTTTTATCCAATCCAACTCATTACACTATATCCTTAAGATATTTTCTAATATTATCCTCCCATCTCTGTCTAGGTCTTTCCAATGGTATTTTACCATTTGGCTTGCCAGTCATGAACAAGATAAAACAAAAGGCAGCTAAAAATAAAAATTTAGCTAGCGATTAATTTTATATAATTATCAAAATTAAATTAAACATAATTTAATTAAAATTATTTCTATGCTCTGAAGGGAAAGACATCTTATATATTTAATAAGTCCTGAAAAGATAGTTTAACTAAAGGCAATTAAAAATAAATATAATTTAAGTTATTTAAAAATTTTTTAGCTGGACGTAGGAATCAAAGCCGGGACATTTGGCTTGGCGCACCAATCCTATATCACTGAGCTATCAATGCATCATCCCGTTCTCAGGGTCATTCTTCACTTTTTTCGGCGAGAAATGCAGTATCTAGATCTATCGCCGTTGTCTGTAGACTTTTAGCCGATCTATGGGAACAGAACGTTGCTCAGGGTGTACCTTGGAGGTTGTCTACACGTCATACCCCCAGTGAGATGACGTAATTATTGTTATTATAAAGGTATGGAGCCAGTTTAAATCTTAAATCTAGCTTAAGCCTAATTAACCAGAACATGTTTATTATAGGAACAGTTTACCTCTAGGGAAAAATACCTATGATGTTACAAGGAATCGAACCTCGGGACCTCTAGATAAGTAGCCAGGGGTACCGACTACTCGACCAAGCGGCCTGTCGATTCTTTACTCATAGTTCATAGATTCAGCCTTAAGATATGAGTGAAGAATGACCCTGAGGATGGCACAATCCCTGGATAGCTCGATGGTATAGCATTGGCGCGTTAAGAATAAAGATCCTGGGTTTGATTCCAGTGTCCAGGTATCATTTGTTATTTTATTCGAATATGACTCAGTTACGGCTGATATATGTGGTTATAATAATTCATCCCTCAAGTTTCGCTTCTCACATATACTTAAGTGTATTGCTTTGCTTTCTTTCGTCATCGTTTAAATTAATAAAATTGTGATCTCCTCTGTACGGACATTGCCGCAATTACAATGATCTGCTGCCTGTGTGTTGGTATTCATTAACATATATTTGTTGATATTATAATTTTAATTAGTCAGGCCTACCACCACAATTTACACCTGAAATAGGTTTGAATTCAAATCATAATAATAACAATATTAAAGTGATGTTTGTTTATAAAATCAAATTAAGTACATAAACATCAATCCAGGACATCTCTATTAATTTTTATCATTGAAATCGATTAATTTTAATTTATGTATAATAGAATTAACACTGACATAAGCAATATATATTTTATACTCCCCCTTAGTGATAAAAAAAATCACTGACCTTCCTTGTTGCCCTCTGTCTAAAGTAAAGTGGATTTGCATCAGTAACTAAGTCGATAAGAATTATTAACAAATTTATAACGTCCATGACACTTCTATATACATTTTCTTTAATTATTTCAGTTTGTCTCGCATATGGGTGATGAAAGGCGTGTACACAAAATTTTAGTTGGGAAAGCTGAAGAAACAAGACACCTTGGTAAGATAATGTGAGAATGTATTTGAAGGAGGTTGGGTGTCAGGCTAGTGATTGAATGTAGGTATCTCAAGGTAAGTTTGAATGGTGAGCTTACGAACTGGCGGCCATTCATCTTGAGTTATTTGATACCAGAGAGTTAGTTATTAGAAGTGTTATTAGCGGCACAGCTTATTACCCATTAGGATCGTAGGGTAATATGTAGCCTACTAGTTACGCTTTAGTGCTAGGGATGAGAAAGGTTTAATTTAGAGAAGTTATATCCTCATTTGCATGAAAGAATAGTGAGAAACTCAAGATAAACCACCCGACAAAGATTTTATCCCTAATCTCCCCGTCATTGTTAGTCCACTCTATTGTAAGAGTAACGCCTTAGACCATAAAGCCACCAAAACAGGTACCTATTTTTAGAAAATTAAATATAAGTATATATTTGACTCGATTTTTTTTCTATAAAGGTCCTAAAATATTATTTGTTAATGAAGAAGCCAATAATTAAATAATTCAGGCTAAGTAAACTTGAGCTTTTTTTACAAGTATTTATTGGTAGTAGAATATGATATGAAATATTAAACCATTTAAATATAATATTTAAGTAGGCACCAATAATTTATTATAAAGTTTACACAACCTTTTTATAAATACCAAATAAATACTGTTTTTTAATATACTGTATAGGTTTTTAATACTTTTAGAGTAGAGAGCAGAAATCTTTTTCCACTTCTGAATTAACAGAGACATAAAAAAAAAGAAGGTAAGAGCAATAATATCAACCTAAGGAAACTAGAATTAAAACTCTCACGAAAAACGACGTGTCAACGCTTAAGCCTCCTTTGTCTGAAAATTACCCCGGGTAGCTGTTCCCTAATGACAACAATGATGTACTCTTCGTTTTATTCTCTCATAGTAGCCACTTGCTCACATCCGTGTGTCCAGAATCCCCCCTTCCCCACCAAACTGGAAAAAAAATCCCCTTTTCCAAGCCTTAGTCTCACACCTTCCCCCCCTTCCCCCTTTCATTTTCCCAAGTCATTTTCTTCTCCATGTAAAACCTTTCTATTGTCCACTTCTCTTTTACCCCCTCCCACTCCTTTCTCTTCATTATAATTCTCTTTGTTCTAAAAACAGTTCTTAGTCTTTTTGTCTCATCCCCCCCCCCCATCCAAACAAACTTACAACTCAACAATAGCCCCGGTCAGATCCCTGGACGACAAGGTTTACTCGCTCTCTTTCTCTCTCACTCGTTCTGACCTGACTCTGGAGAACTTTGAATAAGGTAGATTAAAACCACAACACAAAGGTAGAAAGAGGGATTTGCAACTGCCTTCAACTTTTGGTAAAGGTCCTGTGTCGATTCTTCTTTCTCTGTCTTCCTCTCTTATTCGTTTAATCTCCTCTTCTCTATTTCTCTGCCCTTACTGTCCATGGATTAATGATGAGAGTCGATGTTTGTGCTCTCCTTTTACCTTGGAAAGTTACAAATATCACCTTGACACTTTACACTATGGGCTTATCTTATAGGCTGCAACATAGCGTAGTCCGTCAAAGTAAGCCAACAACCTTTGGGGCTGTCCGTAAACTACGTACACATACCAGGGCGGAGAGTGACCAAGTGCGACGAGGGGGAGAGGATGGAGTCAGATAATGCGTGACGTCACATTACAATCAAGCGTATCGAGCAGCGTTCTTTGTTAATAAATCTGACTGTAACGGGCACGCGTGTAAGCAAACCTCGATCGACTCATTGACTTAGATCGTCGAGTTTGGCGAACACGTACGGACATATTTCAATAAAAGGGTTATAGGCTCTACTGTTAAAAATACTATTTAAATAGCAGTGGGGGAGGGGGATTACGTTATATTGTGACGTAATAGTAGAAGGGAAGTTCACAAAATTGTGAAAATGATGTTTGACAAGGGAGTAGGGTAGAGGGAGTGGGTTAAAATATTAGCTTGACGTAGTTTATGGACAACCCCTTTCAGGGTAAAAGAAAGGTACATAATATATCCATATATATTGTGTGTAGCACTGCAGTTCCATTATATTTAGTATAGTGTGACCAAATTTTGTCTTTACATTTTCGGGAACAGCTATTCTTGAATCGGTGATGGTGGTTGGAGAAGTTAGTTTCCATTTAAATGGTTTATTAATACAACCTATAGAACAGGAATAGCATTTTTACTGTAGCTCTGTTGATTATTATTATTATTATTAATATTTCATCGCGTCTTACTACTTGTTCAGGTTAAATGCATATATAATAATAATTAATCTAATGGAGTAGGGATGAGCAAAAAAGCATTTTAAAGGTAATCTACACGAATTTGCTTGAAAGGAAGACGGGAAACCATTTAGGAAACCCACCCTCAATAGACCCAACCGGGATTCAATCCCTGATCTTTTCGTCTTCACAGGCCTGTTCAGCACTAGCACCTTAGACCATTCGGCCACTGAAGTGGGTGAAAATTTTAATGGTGTTAATGTCCTTTGGATAAATCAAATTAAAGTGAAAACTTGAAACCTTCGGATGAAGTGTAAAAATTCCGAAAAAAAAAAAAAAAAATCAAAGATATTAAAAAAAATGTGTTTTGTAACGTTTAGCTTATATCACCTCGAGCTGTATAAAGTTAACCAAGATGGCCGATGTGACATAACCTCTTGATCTCACAACTTTACCACGATGATAAAAAAAGAGGATCAATGAAAGTTCCACTCTTTATTCGTCTATGTACGCACCCCCTGAGTTGCTTGGAAGGTTCAATAGGACATTCTAACGTGCCATCACTTTAGCACTCGGCCAGGCACTAAAAGGATGTTGTCGGACGGAGTGACCGTTTAAAGCCCACCCCTCTTCACCACCCACAATTTCTCTCGCAACTATCCTCTCACTGGAAGGCCAAATAACCCCCCCCCCCCCNACTGTATTTCAAGTCTCATACAATTCAAGTATATTACGGTAGAGTGCGGGTTTATTTAGGACATGAAGCAGGGATGAACAAATTTAAGAAAGTGTTACCTTCCCACTTTGATGGGCTCATGCATGGTCTTATGCTGGGCTTACACGCTCTATTATTTAGCACACTAGTGGTTTTTGCAAACTTTTGTGTCGTTAAAACGATAGTTTGTAGTTTGCGCTAACCAAAAAATACGGTTCGAACTAAATCTGTTAGTGTTTGATCTTCCAGTTGAGGTTGGCGCAAATATTGAGCGTGTAAACGGGTTATGTTGGTTTGCACGAACCAAGCGCATGCACAAACAATAGAGATGGAGCACAGGAGCTGAAACGTGAAGTATGTAGATAGGTTTCTTCGTCCATACGAAAATGGTTCCTAAGATAATTTGGATCAGCCCGCAATTCACTAATTAAGCTAGTATATGAACATTCTTATCTTTTTAGCAGCCAATATTTGATCCACCTTCAACTTATCTTGGATTGCATGCCTTAGCTTCTTCTTTAAACACAAACCGATAACTGATAAAGTAACTCTTCTTCATCTATTCGGCTTGGGCGAACTCGGACTCTAGTGAAAATTCGCCACTCCTGATAATCAACCTTCTACGAGAAGAAACTGGAAACTACCGGAGCAAGTAAGAGTTGGCGCACATCTAACTGAACATATAAACGGGTAGGCTTATGTAGATCAATTTGTACAAACTGATCTGCGTGAACACGTATGATCATTATGTTTGAGCATCAAACCCAGCTTAAGGCAGACGTGTCAAACTTGTTTGATTCCAAGGTCCACATTTATAATTAAAAATACTGAGGGGGCTGCATTTCAAAACAATGAATTATGTCAACTTATTTCTTTTTATAAATACAGGAATAAAATAACGTTTATATAAATATATAAGACTTACATACCAGGTGGTTTAGATATAAGGTGTCAGACTTCTGTGCTGGGGGTCCGGGGTTCAATCCTCGGTCCCGGCACAGATTTGTCTGATTGCCAAACCCTTCCTTCCCCACTGACAAGACGTGTATTAATCACAACTTGTGAATGTGTGGAATGACAGGACTCCACATTAAACTGTAGGTCTTCCATCTCATCTCACAATCACCCTACCATTACACATTAGCCTAAGTGTGTACAACCTGAACGGCTAGTAAGACGTGGTAATGACGATGATGATGATTAATATTACTACTAATACTACTACTACTACTACTACTAATAATAATAATAATAATAATAATAATAATAATAATAATAAAATACTTACTGTCCACTCTTTTTTTGTTACCATAAACTTGGAACCTCTCATCGGAAGCAATGGCTTTTAGTTTTAGGCTTTAAACTTTGATAATTGAGAGCAAATCCGTAAGATGTGATATATCGAATGTTTAGTTATTTTCCTTTATGAAATTGAACATTTACTTTCTTAAAGTGCTACCAAACATTGCACATATTATTTGGTGCAAAAATTAAACCACTGGTGAGTAAAGAGTAATAATTTGGTACACCAACTTTACTTGCTAAATTTCCTCAAATAATGGCCGGTTTCCAAAATAATGTCTTAATCCGATATGGTGTACAACGTTTATAATGATATTTATAGGTCCACATTGTGTGTCGGTTTATCAAAATGTCTATGGCCAGTACATAATCATGGCTCGAGTTACATGCGGAATGCGGTCTATAGCGTCAGTCTCACAAGAGAGCATTTAAACCGTGTGGCCTGACAACGATGGATATTTTCTCGCTGACAGAGACAGACACCTTAAGGAATTCCTACTCACGAACGATTAAAAGAGAAATTAGACACATGATAACGCTCAAAACCAGAAAACATAACGATTTGCAAATTCACGCATTCTTTATAATTACAACAAAAGCGGTATTGAGATTACTTTTTTTAATGTGGTTTAACTATTTCAATGGTATCTTATTCAATTGTTTTCTCACGTAGAATACAGGAAAGCACACCAAAATTTGAGGTCTAATACGAGCTCTTAAGGCGCCTGGTCTGAGATGTATATTACCTAACTAAGCTAGGTGTTATCCATGGGGTGAGACGGGCTCTTAAGACGTCTAATTCGAGCTGTATTACCTACCCAAATTAGGTACTATCCTTGGAGATGGGGGATAGATAGGGCTGTATTACTATTCAGCCCAAGGGTATTAATTGTTAGATAGTAAAGTTTAAAATTAAATATTGAAATATATAGCAACCGATTCTATAGTTTTTATTTTTATTTTACTGGTCCCGGGAACATTTTGTTTCTGTTTTACTAAATCATTTTCAAAGTGAGTTTAAAAAAAAAAGTAAAAACCCCCATTGGGGGTTACGCTGAGTAATTGTCAGATTCATCTAGTATGTTTTTACATTGGAAGGAGAGATCGGGGTTAAACTCCTGACCCAGTATAGTGAGCTTCTTTTCTTTTTTCACAAAATGGTAGCCTACTCACTCTACGTACAAATATGGACATTTCTCCTCTAAAGTCTACCTTGCTTACCCCTACTTGATTAACGTGGTTAAATGTGTATAGTCCGGGCGGATAGTAAGACACGATGGAAAAAAAATCAACAAAGTTTTTTTGCTTCGCTTCTTAAAATCCGCCCGGACTATACACATTTAATTACATTATTGGGATAAGAATGAGGTCGGTAGTATTTAATGTAAATGTGGCCATATTTGCATGGAGGGAGGGGGGTAAACACCCTAAGTATACCCGACTTAGATTCTACCTCTAATTTCCCTGTCATTGGTAATTCAGTCTAACACGAATGTGACGTTTTAGGACACAGGATCTTAATTGGGGGCTGCGAAAAAGATTACGGTGGGTCAGCAAATATAGTAAAAAAGTGAATAAATTAAATATTTATTATATAACTATCGAACACAATTTTAATAATAATTCGCATAATTAACTAAGATAAATTATTAATAATAATTTTCATTGTTATCTACATAATAATATTGTTTGTAAATTAAAAAGGGTAATTAATAATATTAGATATAACTTCAAGTACCTATACTTTATTTACAATACATATGTTCACTTTTGATGTTTCTCATTTATCCATAACTGCTAAAAAATCGACACTTGAGTATAAAAATACCAAACTTAATGGCATATCTAACCATCACTGCTTGGGGTCGATAATTTTGTCTTATGGGGCACTTTTTATTTAATAACCACGTCTTAATACCTGTTCAGCTTACGCCTAAATGATAATTACTCTAATGAGGTAGGGATGAGGAAGAGAGCAGTTTGAAGGTGATATACAGTACCTGCATTTGCGTGGAAGGAGATTGGGAAACCATTTATGAAATACCACCCTCAGTATATCTGACGGAGCTTAAGGCCCAGATCTCCCAGTCATCAGCAGGACAGTCTAACACGAGAGTGACACCTTACACCGTTCTGCCACTGAAGCGGGTGCTAACAAAATTTAAAGAAACAATCAGTTCCGACAATTATATTACGTGTCCCGTGAGCCAAGGTTTATCCATCCTTGGAACGTAGGGGCCATCACTTCGTATTGAAAGCGTCGCTCCTTCCAAAAACCATCATCGCAACACCTTGCGACGCTTGCCAAGAACTCCTCGAATGTTGTTAAATATTCATGCTCGGCACTTGTGACCTCAAATTATCTCCCGGGGAGGTGCACAAATCCTCTCCCCCACCCCCTCTTTCTTCACCCCAACCCACCCTGGAGAAATGAGGCACATAATTACTCTGTCGCCTCCAATTTTCGGCGGCGTCTTGGTCTAGAAGACCAAGAGGGATGGGTGTAAGAGAGCAGAGAGCGGTTGGAGGGTGGGAGAGGGAATCGCTTCCATAGCATGAGTTATTCAACCCTTGCTCCTTGCCTCCCACCTCTCCCTATTTTCCTTTTTCACCTCCTCAATCTCTTGCTTGATGTTGTTTATACACTCCTTGTAGAATCTCGGTACTTGCATCTTGGAGGTTGTTTAGGGTGAGAATGGAAGTAATACAGGGAAGGATGGACGTGGTTTCATAGGAAGAGCCTCCTCTGACAGCCAGTTAGATCTACTCTAACATATCCTTACATCAATTTATGTGAGATATAACGGTCACTTTTCATATATATTAGCAATGCCTATGATATATTAGTAATAATAATAATAATAATAAAGTAAGATGTTATTAATGTTGATTGTAAAAAAAGTTAGTATTTTATAAAAGACCCTTCCTCTAAGCTTTATGTAGTAACATTACTTAATTTGCGGGTAGCCCGGATATCCAGTACGACGTGGAGTGATTAAATAAAAAAAGTTTGTTATTGTTGTTACATATTGCTTTTAATTTGAATTAAATCCATTAAATATCTGGAAATTCATCATATTCATATTAAGCTATACATAGAAAATACAAAATAAACTACAAAACATTACAATTGAGATAAAAGTTACATATTTCAAAATTGCACCATACAATTTCTGGAATCCCAATACGATTTACAAATATTACCTCGCTCTGTGATTCTGCCTTCAAACCTTCGCAAACTAGAAGGTGGACCGAATTCATTGCTCCGACATTCCAAATAGGGCAGTCTTTTGTTGGAAGAATTTATATTCTATTCAGTTGTTCAGCCAAGCAATCGTGACCTGTTGTCAATCTAAAGGGGCCGGGGGGAAAGTTACTCGCCTCCTTGACAATCCTTAAGTCATATGTGCCCCCTGGGTGCTGCTAAATGATTTAAGAGCAAACGGCAGTTGGAATTTAACTTGTTCATTGTATTAAGGGTTAAATTAATGAAACAAATATTAGGTTTATAACTATAATATTTAATACCCAATTTTGTGGCTGAATGGTCTTAGGCATCACTATCATGTTAGACTGGCCTACTGGTGACGGGGAGATAGGTGTTAGAATCCCGATTGGGTCTACTGAGGGTGGGTTTTTTTCCTAATTTGTTTCCCACTTTTCGTCCATGAAAATTCGGGTAAATTACCTCTAAAATGCTTCCTTCCTCATCCCTACTCCATTAGAGATATTCTCATATTAGCTTCATCAGACGCAGTGATAAAAAAAAGTGTTATTATTATTACTACCAAAATATTTGTTTTCTCAATTAAAACTCAACAGAAGTTCATCCAAAGTCTAAATTCCTTGTCCTTATCCCACCAGTGTAAATTATAGATTTATAGATAGTTCAAACAGATAGTGACACACACACACACACAACAAAAAACAAAGCTATATACGCTTAGTATCGCTGCAGTAGAATCGACAAGTTAATCGAATAAACTTTTGTGATTGCATGATTTTATTCGCATTAGTGAGCACGGGAAAATGATATGATTCATTTTGTCTATGGTTTGCGGGTGACGTAAGAAGTACGGGCTCAAATCCCGGTCGGGTGTAAAAAGGGTGTTTTTCCCTAAATGTTTTTTTCATGCTTGCTCCACGCAACTACGGTTACATTTTCTATTTATTTTACCTTCCACACCACTACACCATTAAATCAGTTGAATGTGTTTAGCCTGGATGATAGCAAGAGGTTTGAATAGCTTAATTAATATATATCTTTACTCATATTTACGTCAAGTATTAAATTGTGTAATTGCTGGATGTGATAAACATTAGTTCCTAAGATTGCATCGGTCATATATCATGATTTATTTTTTATTTGAGGTATTTAACATATACTTTCTATATCAACTGATAATATCAGCACACAACTAATACACCAACATAAACTTAAAACAGACACCAAACTCAGCTCCCAATCGTTAATTCATCCCAGTGAAAGGGGAAAATCCTTATTTCACAGATGATCCATTTTTCAGCCATGCCGGAAATCGAACCTGGGAGCCCCAGTTCAGTACGAAGACCAGATATTGACTGAGCGGGTGTGTAAGTCTGTAACTTTATTTTAACCATCACTATCATATATAAATACACCACTGGGATATTGTTTAAATTGATCAGAGTAAAATCTTTAATAGCAATAAATTATTTCACTTGTAGTTACATTAATTTCTACTTTATGTATTTAATCCATATTAACTTTAGCAAGCCAGGATAAAACGTTGCCCTTTCATTAAAAATATATCTTCCGTCCAAGCAGAAAACCTTTAAAGAAATCTATGCTTCTCAAGTGACCAACACTTTCCAATTACATTAACCGGACAAACAAACTAACTTTTTTACTCCACCTTACTCTTTGATACTAATCCTGTGGATAAATCTCACAGAATTATAACAAAGACCTACTGCTTACTCCCTCCTCCCATTCCTTAACCGAAAAACAAAAGACTGTATAAATGTCCCCGGACTTTCCTAAGTAACCGCAAGAGTATCCCTAAACACTCATAGCTCAGTAGGAGAAGTAGTGTAGTTCCGCGCATGCGCTAATTGCCGACAGTAATGGCGCGGAGAATATGTCTCATTATCCTAGTCAAGATGCAGGGGTCCCTTGCTCATAACTCAACGAGAGCACACACGAACACCCGTAACCTCCGACTTGGCTGAGTTATGTCCGCACGTCTGCGGGGTCGACAGTCTTGGGGGCATATTTCCCTGTGTGTGTAGGGGTGACGGGGGTGTTAAGAGGGGTTTGGTTTCTCAGGGGTGACACTTACTACCTCCACCCACCAGCCCTTCCTTTTCCTACCAAGAACAAGAAATGGCAATTAGAAGTCTGAGCGTCAAGTGTAATGCTTTCCGGACATTTTCCACACTTTGTTAAGTAGGTATGTTTTTTTGAATTACCACGTACTACCCATCTGGGATGTATGTATTTGGTTACTCTAAAATAGAAAGTAAGGATGAGGAAGGTAGATTCTCGGAGAAAATACGTCTGAATTTGCGTTTAAAGAGAGGTAAACCGTTTAGGGATAAGCTAGAACACCCTTAATTGCATCTGATTGGATTTCCAAACCCAGATATTCACATCAACGGAGAACTGGTATATTGTCAAAGAATGCCGCCTTAGCCCATGTGACCATCGATGCGGATCATGCTTTAATAATTCATAGTTAGCTAAATGGTGGTCCCAGTTGACTAGTAATCCCTCTTGTACCCCAATCCTGTAAGATAATCAAAAGGGCTGAAGGTAATACTAAAGAGAATCCAAGTAAAGAACAGTAAAGTCAATCCCGTAAAGGAGTGGTGGTAGCAGATAGACAGCAGAAAATATTTATTGCAACTAGTGTTAACCTATGTGGAAATAATTATTACTGTCTTAGTATTATCATATTATAAAAAAACTGTAATCAAACGATAATAATAATAATAATAATAATAATGACCTAAGGATTATTGTATAATTGGCTATTTCGTAACTGATTTAAAGAACAAAATAAATATTAATATTATAAGTATTTTGTTTTGTTTCGTGGTTATGGCAACAAAAGCTTTATTAAAATGCATTTAATAATACATTAAAAAGTATAATGTATATATTTATATTCACTTTTGTATCTTGCTATAACTGGCTACCAAATTAAATGTGTTTTTTTAATTCAAGAAATATTCATAAACGATATTAATTTCAAAATAAAAGTCCTTATTTTGTAATCATATGTACATGAACACATCCTAATACTATTTAACGTTATTAAACACGTTCATTTCTTCCGGTTCATCGTATTAATTTAGGAAGAGAAAGTAGCCTATTTGAAGTTTTGTTTGCGAAGCATTTTTAAGTGAATTTCATTAGCTGCTTCTCCCAGAAAAGAAACTTTCAAACTGTTATTTTCATAATTTAGTATTTCAATAATGTAAGACATATTAAAAAAAATTACCAACAAAATGTTTGTTGTGAAAATTTTTACTGCCAAAAGTGACATAAACTTGACTTTACATGTTAAAGTTTTGCAGGTGATATGGTTTGGCGAGTAGATACATGATAGTAGATCTGGTAACCTTTGCTACCAACACTCATATGCTTGATAGATGATAGCCTATATTTTTGGAGTTTTTGAGGCAAAACAAATAAAATAATGCTTCAGAAGATGCGATCAATTTACTTTTCTACGCATAGTAATATCAACAAAAGTTCTTCAATATCTGTCATCAGCATATTAGCATTTGATGAGAACAATTTTAAACGAAGATAAAAAGTTATGTTCAAATACTACGATGTTCATCATGAGAAATATGCGAGAACTTTTGATACTGCCACGTGTAATAATAATAATAATAATAATAATAATAATAATAATAATAATAATAATAATAATAATATTTAGCACCGCGTCTTACTACCCGTTCGGGTTATACGCTTTTGCCACGTGTAGAAAATCAAACAAAACGTTTCTATTGAAGCAACGTTTTATTTATTTTGGACCAAAGTTTTTACTTTGAAACATAAAAAAATGTTGGTCTTAATCTGTGTCTCTTTCCACACCATCTGAAGGTTTGAATAGGAGTTTGCGATGCAATGGACGTCGCATTTGACGTTTGAGAGACAGGTAGAGGACATTAAATTAATATATTTATTTATAGCACCGCGTCTTACTAACCGTTCGGGTTATACGCTTAAGTACTAATTACGCTAATGGGTTAGGAATTGGGAAGGTTGGATTTAAAGGACGCGAACACGCATTTGCGTGGAGGGAGAGTGGAAAGCCATTTAGAAAAAACTACCCCCAGTTCACCCGACCGTATATTAATATAAGTACAGGCTCAAGGATCGCTAAAGAAGTTAAACGCCTTCAACTTTGAAAGCTTATGATCAGGACCGTTTTAATTCTGTATAGGGTTATCACCCCTATAACATATCTTAATACCTGAATCGGCGGGCACGTGGATTAAATATCAAGTAAATAATATCCTCCTAATTACTTATTTGAAAGAAGGGTTGTAAGACACGGTACACACACACAAAGGAAATTATTGTTCACCCTCTACTTTATTAAGAGCCCACGTCAACCCAGTGATAACCCCTAACTAAGGTAAGTAGCACAGCTAGAACCAGTCGTAACATCATGGTTTTCTCTATTCTACTTTAGAAAATAGTTGAATTGATACCAGTAGAACCGATTTACTATATTTAAAGAAAATACAACAAAAATAAGAAAATAAATGGCTAA
Source organism: Timema shepardi (assembly GCA_902151425.1). Lineage (NCBI taxonomy): Eukaryota > Metazoa > Arthropoda > Insecta > Phasmatodea > Timematidae > Timema > Timema shepardi. Next base: position 200,444 of record CABFVX010000347.1, read on the forward strand.
AAAAACTATTATAACTGATCCCAATTCCGTTGTTGTGAATTAAAGAACACAGAAAATCACTCTGCATTAAGTTTTTCGGTTTGATCGTAACTTTTTATCTAATTTCACGGTTAATCAGACGCGGGATTGGGTCTTAGCACATGATACCTAGATTTTTTTTTTCTTTTTCAGAAGAAAGAGATCTTTCTTAAACACATTAATGCCTGAAGGCTTCCCGACCACGGCCGGGGCCCTGCTCCAATCTCACATCTAACTCCAGAGGAAAGTCATCTCTTTCCCAGGTGACGGATGAAAGTGTTAACTGCGGCCGGCCTCACTGGTCTCTCCAGGGATGCAAACCCGTAGCTAACCGGACCTGTTTGATTCATGGAGAGGAGGATGGAAGTTAATAGGAGTCCGAATCCGCAGTGAGGGGGACGATTCTTTCCAATCTGCGCCGATTACCCGCGTTGGGGGAAGGGAGGAAGGGGGGCGAGCCGACGTCCCTGTTTCCGCTAACAAATAGAGTCGGCCACTAGCCACATATTTCTATTAGCAGGGATTCGAACCGTTGTGAAGTTTTCTTATATAGATTCTTTGAGTCTCTTGCTGAGGAGTAGTTATGTTGTTTTCTTAGGGTGAGACCATACTTGTGACCTGGTCGCCAAAACCAGGATGCCAGAAAGGAATGCCTTATTACAGGGTGACCACCAAATATCTGAAATAAATATCACTGAATTTTCCATGGTATAAAAAAATATATTTTTATAATCAATAATTATGTAAACGCACTCAAAATTAATCACACGTTGATTTTGATAGAAACAGTGTTTGAATATGATGCCATTAAGACATTTCTCTTTCATAGAAACACAAGTATACTATTTCCTTGATTCTCTTGAGGGTTTTAAATTCCTTGATGTTTCGCTAATTTTCTTGTCAGTTTTGTATTGTCTCAAGTTCCCAGGTTTTCCATACTTTCCCTGGCAGTGGCCACCCTGTATTATATATGAAGTGGACTATCCTTCAAGACTACAGCCTAACTACAGCCACCCTTGGTTTGCAAACTTGGATCCTTTAGGGGTATCCCACATAAATCACATTGTTTGACGTGCTGGTATCCTGGTAGCAAGTATGACCATGCCCTTAGGTACCTTGTAGACGCGATGGAATAGTGACACCTACTGATAGTATAAATCAAGTCATGAGGATTACGGGTGCAATTCAGGGGTTTTAGACCTTTTTACGAGCCTCAGGGCAAACTTTAAACGTCAAAAGACTTTAGCATTGCATAATTACATCTATATTCATTATTTTATATACATGTACCAAAATTCGCGCTAAGGGAGGACTGCGAAATCATTTAAGAACGTAAAAACATCCTCAGTACAAACAGCTAAGATTAGAACCCAAATTCCCTTTCACTGATAAACCACATCAGATGAATTCAAATTAAGACTTACATTTTACTATCGAAATATTAACATATCTAGTCTACAGAAGACACGACGTTAGCGACACATTCAACCACCAAGCGCTTTAGTTGACGCAAGAGTGTGAGTAAAGATCTGGAATGGCTTTTATTGCTTTATTTTAACTCGTTTTCTAATGTCAATGGCGTCAACGTCCTCTGGAGAACATTAACACATTGGATATCACGAGAGCATTAACTTTATTTAAATGGCTGGAGTTGTTCTCAAATCTATAACTATGTGAACATTGTTTTAGTAGCTTTGATAAACAATTCAATGGCGTCAATTCTAAGGCGTCACTGGCCTGCTGAAAACGGGGAGATCGGGGTTCAAATACAGGTCGGGTCTACTGAGGGTGTTTTCCCCACTCTCCTCCCCCACAAATATAGGTAGATTACCTTTAAAATGCCTCCTTCCTCATCGCTGCCTCATCAGAGTAATTATCATATATTTGAATACCATGATCGGGTAGTAAGTAAGACGCGGTAGTAATAATAATTGCTAGAAACAGTAAGAAAGGTTCCCTCCTGTCTAATCGAGGCTGTCATATGGGCCGTTGTTGCTCTGTTAGTCCTGTACAGCAGCAGCGGCGCAAAGGAAGTCTTGCGCGGCCGTGTGTCCTATGAGTGAATGGACAGGCATAACCCCCATGATTACCTACCCACGAGTAGTAGTGTACAGGTCACGTGTCCCACAGGGCTGCGAAGGGAGCAGTGGGGGTTATAGTTGTTATTTGTGAGGCCGTCTCGATATCGGTGCACGGTGGGCCCATGAGGAAATAATGGGAACTTGCGCTCAGGAAGGAAGGGTGGATGGGAAGAAGAAAGAACGATCTGAACCAGAAAGAATGGGACAAGAGTTGGATTGTCTAGTGGGGGACCCCGAGGTCAAACAGGGACGTAAGAGTCCCTAGAGGAGAGGGGAGGGGGAGAAAGTAGTGATCTTGACACTCTCCTCTACCTCTTCGAAATAGAGGTGTGTGGGAGTTTCCAAGAGAAAGGAAACTTATTAAGAACGGAACAGAAGCATCACGTTGATCTTATTTGATCCAGAAGTGGTTTGGGTCGACTCTTACCTTTGCAGTTTCGCCACATAAACCCGTTTCTAGAAATGTATTACATGGACCTTATTCGAATATTAGGTCTTTTTTTAAAGACAGTTGTATCCAGTCTGGGAGTCACGGGTGGGAGGTTAGAATCAATAAATGGCTTAACCTAACTTAATCCTAATCATCCAAACCCTGGTGACTATGGTAATTAATCCCCTTTCAAGAGAAATCCTTCAATACCAGCTGGGAATCAAACGCAAGACCTCTAAGACAGCCACCAGGCTCTCTAAATATTATAACACGACGCCGATTAGCTTTTTAGTGGGAGAGGGAAAACCGTGTTTAAATTTCTCGTTGTTCATTCATGCCAAATATTCAAGAACGTTTGAGATTACTGTATACATATAATTAAACCAAAGGTATCTACTTAATCAATATTTTATTTACTTTGGTCTAAATAAATATTCTTTCTATAAAATTGTAGAAATTTATCTTAGTTAGAATTAACATCCACCCCACCTTAAGTAATTATAATGATTCTAAGGAATGCACGAAATTCAGATATGAATGGAATAGGCTAGAATATTAAAAATTGTAAATGCTATTTATTGAGTTCCTTTCTTATGTCCAGCTCTGACAGTTGCTTGCTGAATTGGTTTACTGTANTGCCAGATTTAGCTTCGCTCACATCCAAAACAAACCGCTGATCTCGTTGATAATATAATCAATGTTTAGTAATTAAAATAAGCATCGGTGGGCACGCGGGCCTGTCACGCTTGACTAATTTGTTTTTCCGGAGAATGGCTGATCAAGGTTCAATTTCCTGCCTGGTGTTGCTGTAGGCCTACTGAAGGTGATTTTTTCATAAATGGTTTCACATTCTCTTTCAAAGAAGATAAGAAAATTTCTAATATATGTGTAAATAATAGGGCCTATATACATACGTATAATATATAAAGGTGAACATATATATAATTAATTAGGCATATAAATATATAATTATATGGGCCTATACGAATGCTTGTAGGCCATCAAGGGATCACGATGGTCTCAGAAGAGACAAAAATTGGGCTCAAAGCCCCCCAAAAGGTTGTAAACCATTGGTTTAAACAAATCGAGGATTTAAGAAGCCATTTGTATTAAATATTATTTAATTTAATTGTAAAATTAGGCCTAAGCTAGCTCACTTTAAATTTATGTCATAGATTCTCGTTAGTTTTACTGCTTTACAATTTTTCGAGTAGTTACCACGATATTAATATCGATGATAAACCCCCTTTGGTGATTACATAGTATAAGGTGTCATTCTGGAAATATTTTCCAGATTTCCAATGATGGAGGTATCCTGTTACGAATCCCGACTGGTAAAATGAGGTAGGTTTTCTGTACATAGTTTAACACTCTCCTTATACGAAACTGTGAGCACATTTTTTAGTAAACTTTACATTCCTCATTCCAATCAGGTTAAAGTAAAGATATAGATTAATTGAAAGTGTCATGATACCCCAAAAAAGATATAGCGTTTAATGTTGATAACAACCATGTAGAAATAAAAACCCAATTTTACTCATTTTCCCTAAAAAGTACATAGATATATTACATAATCTAAGTATTTTATAAACAACCCTTTAAAATTTGTATTATTTACAATTATAACATTATATTTTGGTCAATCTTATTTTTAATCTTCAGGTTTTAAAATTGGCTCACTTAAATTACAAACAAGGGCACACTCGATATCTCAAATTTAATCCATTAACCAACTTTAGTTAAAATGTATATACTAGGCTATAGGTGGGAAAAAAATGTGAACAATACAAATATACATTTTTACGTCCAACATTGATACCATTTTACTGTATTATTAATGATACTAGTAACTAAGCATGGCATCACCAGGAGGCTTGTGCTCATTTGAAATAATAAAATAGCATCATTACCATTATAAGATGAGTGTAAAATAATAAAATGAAATAATATACTAATATAAAAACATAAGAAATAAATCATTTTGATGGTTTTACAAAGGGCACCATGGTTCACCAAGCTATGCCACAAGAAGTGGTTTATTTCATAATTATGTAGCTCCTGTTTAGGCGATAGCTAATCCTTAGTATTTAATTAAGTAATAGTAGCGATATGAAGATAGATTTTTACTTTTATTATTAAGTTTATTTGTCTGCCTTTACAAAATCAAAACTGTCAACTATATCAAAATGTACGGTTTCTACTAGTTTAGCAGTCTTTAGAGCTTTCCACTTTTCATTTGTTTCAAGGACTTTTTTTATTTCCAAACTTTTTAACTTTTATGTTATCTGGACTGATCCTTTTTTTTATCAATTTGCCCAAATTATCTAAATTTTCTTCCACAGAGTAAGGTAGATTTTCTAATGGTTTGGGATGAATTTTAAGCTAATGACACTCACCCCCAAAGATATTTCAGTTCCCAAATCCCCATTTTGGCATTTAAAGACTATTTGGTTATCTGATATGGTCCTTTTAAGTGCTTGCCTAATCTAAACTTTCAACGACATTGATAAGTATTCTAAATTAATTTATTTTAGCATTGCTTCTTACTACCCATTCAGGTTATAAGCCTATGTACTACATTATGTATTACATTAATATATTTGGGATAAGTTTAATTGAGAAGAAGTGCACCCGCATTTTCGTGGAGGAAGCGTGGAAACCCACCCTCAATGCACCCGATCTAGATCGAGCCCTGATCTCCCCATCCTCGGCAGTTTAATCTAACTAGAGAGTAGCGCGTTGGACCAAGCAGTCAACGAAGCGGTTCTCTCTCATTAGTTGTATCAATTTTTGTTTTTACATTTCCTGTTTTTAAATTTTTAAATTCCATCTATTTATATATCATTCGGTTACTAGGGAAGGAATATTTACTTACATGTTAAATTTATATTTAATTCCACGACAGTAAGTTTTTTCTATCGAATTAGAAAATTTTGAGACCCTATTTCTTAAAATCAATTTTGAAATTTAAATGTTCAATATCTTTTGATTTTTGATTATTTGGGGTGGTCATTCTAACGGATTTCAGGCATTTACATTTTTATCACACTTAGCAACATTGTTTATATTAGTTTTTGAAATTGGTCTCTCCTTTTAACTCTAATTTTAATTTTAAAATAAAAAACCTTTCATACTTTTACAATTATTTGAGAAATTTCTATTTTATGTTACACTAAAAGGTGCTTTTTCTATAATTTTGGAAATTTATTCTCATTCCCTATTTATATACCTCCACACCCAACCTCCCATTTTGTAATTTCAATTATTAAACGTTTTGGGGTTTTGGTGTTATCTCGCCAAATTTAATTTTTTTAACTTATCGATAAAAGGTTGATAATTTTAGCTATACAAATTTCCAGCCTGGACCATTTCCCGTACCACTATTTTGAATTTTAAGTGTTTAATCTCTTATGTTTATTTGGATTTGACATTTTATATTTAGTAAAATATTTCAATTTTCTAATGTACCAACATTTTTATATTTTTTTAGTTTTGGAAATATTATGGGGAACCTCTTTCCACTTTAAGGTCCTTTTTTTTTTAAATTGAAGAATGTTCAGATCTGTATTACGGTTCGGGGTGGTCTTTACACCTTCCTGGAAAGTTTCAATCCTCTACCACAATGTTAAATAATTAATAATTTTATTTTGGCAATTTGGAATTCCCCTGCCTATTTCACCTTCCCCCACTTATAAAGATAAATGTTTAGCATTAATTTTCTTATTTAGAGTGTTTCCTCTTTATTACTGGGAAATTTAGTTTTCTACCTCCCTTAAAGTTTTTTTTTCTAAGCATACGCCACCCCTCCCCTTCCCTATCTTCTAGCTGAATACCAATTAAGAGTCAGTTGATTCAAATTTCGAGAAATCAATGACGGAATCTCGTTTCATGCCCTTGAAACCCCCATATAAAAATGTATTTAAAATTAAACTCAAAATAACAGATTTTGAAATTTTTGATACCATGTAAGTATCGATTTCAGGTCAGCCTACTGAAACTTCTAAAAAGATTTTTACAAGGTTGTGTTAAGAAGTGTTATAAAACCCTATAAATAAATCGAATTTCAGCGCGATGGGACCAAATTAATGTTTTGGTATAAAGTATGCATATGGGGACTTTTTAGGCCATATATTTGTTTCCTTTTTCAAACTTTCAGTTTTAGGACTTTAACATCATTCTTGAATTCCTAGGAAATTCCATATCTAGTTTCAACCTTCTATCTCACCGAGAAGTTTGGAAAAAAAAACCCAGACAGACACGACATGTAGTTATGTTATAGATCTTATAGGTATTGATAATATATAATACATATTGCAGCTACAAAACACAAGACTTGGTGTACGATTACCTGGAAGTGGCTCTAGTTGCTTTTCTAATTGTCTGATAAGAGTGTTCTTAAATAAATTGTACTTTAGATAGATACGAAAGTCAGGATGAGTTTACTATGAAATTGGATGGCCTGGCGGTCTAGAGGTAAGGTGACACACTTCTGTGCTGGGATCCTGGGTTCAATCCTCGGTCCCAGCACAGACGGACAAACCCTTCTTTCACCTTTGACAAGACATATATTTATCACAACTTGGGAATGTGGGGAAAGCCAGGCCTCCACCGTGGTTCGGAACCCACGTTAAACTGTAGGTCCTCCATTTAATATCACAATCACCCTACCATTAGGCATTAGCGTAAGTTTGTACTACCCGAACGGGTAGTAAGATGCGCTGCTATTAATAATGATAATAATAATAATAATAACATGAAATTTGTTTATATTATTTAAGCAGTATAGTCCATGCTAATTCATTACAATACCAATCCATATAGACATTTGTGGCTGGATCAAAAATTATATAATCATTTACAAACTAACTAGTGCAGAGACCCTATGTATATTCTTTCTTCAAAAAATTATGTCTATCTTTGAATAGTTAGGAGCAATAAAAATATGAAGATTTAACATGACAACTACTATTCTCTTTTCACTGATACTTTCCTGTCCTAAAATTAAGCACCTCAAGGATTTTGATGAACCAGTAAGTCAAGAAGTTATCAAGGTAAAATTAATGTAACGTACAAAGTTTTCTTGATAAAAGGGAAAAGTTGATGTTAGCTTCAATGAATCGAGCGGGCTTAACTGTTCTTGTTCGTGTGTTGAAGATAATCAGTAGCTGATGATGAACTATTGAAAGCTTTCCTCTCTTCCCATACTTTTCCCTGAACACCCTACCATGGAGGTTAGAATTCTGAAGCATCCCTGTCAATAGCGGCTGACATAAAAAGGGATAAAGGATGTGGGTAAGGGTAAGATCCCTTTTCTCTTAGATTCTTCCTTCCTTCCCCTGAATCTCATCTTGTGAGATAATCATGGCGATGAAAGATAAAAGAGGCCAAACATTATCGAAATATGACGCATCATTACAGCTTTGTGTACGTCCCATGGAACAAATATTAGAATAGACACATTTAGTTCTTGCTTAATACAATTATTCATAGATGGCGCCACTGTGCAAAGATTAGAATAGACCTACCTAGTTCTTGTTTACCACGATTATTTATAGATGCTGCCACTGTGCAAATATTAAAATATAGTCATCTAACTATTGTTTACCATGAATATTCATATATGGCACCAAGTATATAGGAAATAGGCATGCCATTACCAAACGATACTGACAAAGAAGCCACCAAGTTAATTTGTATAGTTTGATTATTCTTATAGAACGGTACCATTACCAATCGATGGAACCAAACGGGATGCCACCGAAGGATGTAAGATGCTAATCATCCAGTCACTCATAATTCCACCCTCCAGCTGTAACCCCTCGTGTTCCTACCACCACCTCCTCACTACAACCAGATATCGGCCAGCAGTTATCCCTCGTCATCTTGCGCCCTCCTCCCAACCCTTCCTCCTCACTACAACCAGACCCCCACCCCCTTGCTGTCAACCAACTTCCCTTGACCTGTCAGGACGTCGTCCCTAAAACCACTTGCGTAATTAGTACATAAGCTTATAAACCGAACAGGCAGTAAGACGGGGTGCTAAGCAAAGCACTTTTTTTTCTTTTATTTCAATTTATTTAGTTTGATTAATGGTGATAGCCTCTACTCCACAAAGTTGACATTTTATAAGTTTCACCATGATGAAATTAATTACGTTATGACGAATGGGTATATTTATTGACATAAGATTATATATCCTCTTTCTTACTGAGTTGATATCTCAAAAGTTCCTCCATGGTAGACTAAATAAAGGTATGAGTAGAACCACGTATCCTCTTTCCCAATAAGTTGTTGTATTATAAGTTTCACCATTGTAAAATCAACCTGGATATGACTCTCGTAACCTGGGTTAATATCTTATAGGTTAAACCAGACTTGTGGATGTTAGACTAGAGATTATCAGGCTTGAGAGGGTCAGTCAAGAGTTAGTCAAACTACAATGATCAGACTTGAGATGGGAGGACTAAATATAACCAGACTTGTTAGGATCAGACTTGTGATGGGCCGACTTGTAAGAGTAAACTTGAAATGGTTTCACTTGAGATTGTTTGACTTGAGATAGGGAGCTTTAAGATATAGAGCCTTAAGATTGTCTGACTAAAGATGGATAGGTTCTGAGATAGCAAGACTTGAGATATAAGGACATGGGATGTAAATACTTATCTAAGCTAGACTGTTGATGATCCAACTTGAAAAGGTATGTGGTAAAAATGATTATATGTAATCGGAATATAATTTAATATACATAAATAAATGATTGGGCGCCAACTACCAACCCCTTTACTTCCTTTAGGTATGGAGATTTCTTACATTCAAATATATTTATCTCAGAAACTGTTCAGAGGTCTGACGAAGCCACCCTTTCCCAAGACTTTTGGACCTTACCTAATTTTTTTTACTAATATAGGACACTTACAGACCCCGAGTGCATTCCTGGAGTTTATCAGCCCTCTTGACATGAACCCCAGACCTACTAGAATTACCTATACTCATGGGATGCAAGGTTCAAGATTCTACATCATTACCGCAATAAATAAAGGATGACTCAATTAAAATTTAGATTATTGTTGTTGTAAATTGTATCAGTAAATAAGCCCCACCTAAAAATCCATACCTCATTAAGTATAAAATAAATAAAAGTATTTTAGGCAACACTGTAAAATATTAAACTCTTCCTTGAATTGTGATTAAAAATAATAGATTACAACACATAAATATATATGTATAAAAATAATATCAGGTTTTCAAAATTTTCATAAGCTAAAATTAAATTTTTTATTGAGAAAGTTAATTTAAATTTCTAGAAATCAGACGATTCTTGAACAAACAAACACAAATATTGTTGTGAGGTTGTAACACAGTAATTTTCAACTTGACGCCAAACATAATATTCATGGTATTTAAATAAAAAGTTATTTAGAACTGTTCTCAATAATTCTCTCTTACTTAAATAAACACTCAGAATTTATTAACCTGAAAGGTCGGATAGATATTTTGAGATGATAATATTCCATGAACTGTCTCAAACAAAATGTCAACACATTTAAAATTCGCATCTGATCCAAAAGATGTAATGGAATCACTTAAAAATAGTCTGAGATGGTAGTATTTTTTCCCCCCTTTAATATTTTGAAGTATTATGACCAACTACTTTAACATTGGTAAGGATGAATAAAGATGAATTTGATCTCACCTGAAAATGACCCATCTCTAAAAAAAATGGTGTTTTATGGCCCTGGTAAAATTATTCTTACGGGATTCATAATCCAAACACCTTCAATTAAAATTCTTGCGTGACGTTCTTCAATGCTTATTGCTTGCTTTTAGCATATTTTTCACTGACGAACGTTTAACTGAGCCATATAGAAAGTCATGAAAGGATTCCCAAATCGGGTCATTTTCGACTATTTCCAAAACCATTTTAGAGAACATAAACCAACTCATCTAATTAACAATTACGTTCCCTTTTAAAAAAAAACCTTCCATTCTATACGGACAATAGTTGCCGAGATTAATTTACATCTCGCTCCAAAACACTGTTGAGTTTAACAAAAACAAGCACTGTCATACAAAAACTTCTTTTTTATTCCACTAGGGTACGTTAATTTTTCAAGCTACAGCCAGATATTCTAAGCATCAAAGAACATAAGTAATATTAAAATTCTTATAATTCCAAAACAAACCACTTCCTAAAGTAGATAGCGCTAAAATCACAAACAAACAAAAAATTGTGGCTGGACGTTCTTTTAAGAAAGAAGCCTCAACTAAAAAGATTAAAATCCATGAAGTGAAACCAAGAAAGTAAACTACATATATATTCAACTTGTAGTTAAACAATTAATATCCGATACTTTAGGATTTGTGTGAGCTGTAAGAAAAACTAATTAAATTGTTAGATTATCAAAAGATTTTATATATGAAAGCTCGAGACAGCTATCTATTATAGTAATATTATAAATCCTTTTATAGAAAAATAGCACTACAAGTCGAACTAGAGTTAGTCGAACTCAAGATAATCTGACTTGAAATGGTCATAGTTGTCAGAGTTAGACTTAAGAAGTATGGACTTATGATGGATAAGCATGAGATTACCAGACATGAGATTGATAGGCTTAAGATGGTCCAATTTGAGATGTTCAAGCTCCTCTATGAGCATGAGATTACCAGACATGAGATTGATTGGCTTAAGATGGTCGGATTTGAGATGTTCAAGCTCCTCTATGAGCATGAGATTACCAGACATGAGATTGATAGGCTTAAGATGGTCAGATTTGAGATGTTCAAAGCTCCTCTATGAGCATTTTTTGTAAGCGTGTAAATTAAATGTAACCAACCAATTAGACAAGAGTGACTTTAATTGTTTGGAAATAAGTGTGGATTTTTCTTGTTCAAGCCCAAATACCAGTTCTGACATGATAGAGATTTCAATCGTCTCAGGAGGGTGGCAACCATATAGCAATGGATGGCCTACCTTGAGGAGAAACCCACTAGTCTTTAGAAAATATTTCTCCAAACTTGTTTCTTGGAAATGAGAATGAGGACATACCAATGAAGCGCTTAAAGCAGAGAGGGATAGCACTCGTTTAGGAGCTGCGAGATAGGAACATTAAATCTCACGAAAATTATTATTATTATTATTATTATTATCACCGCATCTTACTACCCGTTCGGGTTGTACGCACTTACGCTAATGTGTAATGGTAGGGTGATTGTGAGATGAAATTGAGTACCTACAGTTTAACGTGGAATCCGAACCACGGTGTAGGCCTGGCACTCCTCACATTCACAAGATGTCTTGTCAGAGCTGAAGGAAGGGTTTGGTAATCAGATAAATCTGTGCCGGGACCGAGGTTTGAACCCCGGACCCCAGCATTGAAGTCCGACACCTTACCCCTAGACCGCCAGGTCACCCTCATGAAAACAACTTTCAAAATGTTTTTTCTCTGAATGTGAGGGGAAGGAATGACGGGACGTACAATGTTGTACTCAAAGTGCTGATGATAAAATGTTTTAAACAATGAAACATGGCTTTGATCAGCCAACAAATATAATGTAACTATCATGTATGGCTAAGGATACGTTAAAATATTATATAAATCTTATCAATGATAACATTTTTAACATTCGATTATAGATAAGAGCTTTACATCATATTTAAAGTATGAAGCAAGACTTTGATTAAGTATAAAATATAAAGTTAGTGGCATGTATTACTAAGGATACGTCTAAGTATGATGTATTTCTCTGATGACCAAATCAATGAGCAGATGCTATTTACGTATGATGTAGAGCTCTGATCAGTAACCAAATATACTGCACTGATGTACTGATACAATCGAGTATTAGTGTGGTGTAAAGCTCAGATCAAGGGTCTATGTGAATCTTGAAATATTATTGTGTGTCGTAAAGCACAATGCGAAAACTTATTATTAAATATTGTGTGATGCATCATAATATGATCAATGAACTACAATTCAATGTTTATTTCATTGCTCTGATAAGTGTCAGATGACTAAATGTCTAGTCGGGAGAAGTTGACACGAGAAAATTCCATCATAATATGATCAATGAGCTAAAATTCAATGTTTATTTCATTGCTCTGATAAGTGTCAGATGATTAAATGTCTATTAGGAAGAAGTTGACGCGAGGAAAACTCAAAGAGGAGGTAAACATTTTCAAAAACTTGCAAGAGTATGTCTGGTCAAGCATATTTCACTAACAACTGCACGGTGTATGACGTCATCAAGTGGTCGGTAAGCCTGCCTGAACCTGTTTTCAAGACATGTGGAGTATACTTTCTTTGATTAGGAGGTGTGGTAGAAAGTATCCATGGTTAGAATGTGAATATATTTGCTTTTATTCTAAAGGATGAAAAGTGTACGGTATTATGGCTTGAAGATGAGCCTTGTAAGTAGATACGAATTTATGGGTAAAAACTTGAGTGTTAGGATGCCAACCACCTGGTCAATAAGATTGGGGGTGACCTTTATAAGCTAGTGGGTTAAGGATATTAATACTCAGAATTATACGAGTGGGTCTATCAATTCTCTATAAGCATTTTCTTAAGCTATTAGTATTATACACTGAGGGAATTTAAAGTTACGTGATCAAGCTGCTTAGTGTCACAATTTTGGCAAGCTGTCAGTCAGGGAGAAAAGGATAGAAGGGGGTAGTGAGGAAAAGGTTATTTAGAATGCATTTTATAATCTTACACCCTATGATTTATACATTTAATTTATAACATATGTATGTTTTAGGTTCTTACACCTCTAAAATGAGAGGTAAAGAATATTTAGGGATAGGAAGTACATGTTGGAGTTGAACTGAAAGGGTTTTTTACTTTAAGCAAATATATAAGTTTATGTACTTGGCGTTAGTCCAGTATTCCTAGAAGATAGCTGGTAAATATAATTATTATTTTTAATATATGGATCGAAGTGGTTGTTATTAATTAAAGTTTTAGATTATATCCTTAATGATCTAGGATTAAACGTTAAATGGTTGAAAGATGGCACGTTTTCTGCACCATCATTGACAAATTAGTATATTTGATGTTAGACCTCAAAGCTATAAATGTATATAGGTTTCTACAAGTTTAAAGGGTATTTTTTAATCTGACTTTTTTTTAATTAATATCGTAAAGTTTATGACTTGCATTTGACGTCGCAGCTTTTATGATAACATATTTAGGCTCATGACCTCACTAAGTTTCAAATGTGGAGCTTACAGCATTATACTTGATGCTGCCTTGTTTACGACGATTTATAACGTCAAGTGTGGTTTGGACAATGTTCTCTCCAACTGACAGAGCATCTTAAACTATGGAGAAGGGATGGCAGGCGGGAGTTGAACATTGTCAGGGTAGTGGAGTTGGAGGATGTGAAAGATTATTCTGGTTTCTAGTTGTGGTCGGGTTGGTTAGGTGTGGTCAGGAGGAAGGGGTGGGGGTCGAGTGGGTGTGAGAGGGTTTGGTTTAAGAAGGGAATTCACCACTTTGAGTTTGGTGTTTTGTGTTTAATCGGCTGAGAGATGTAGACTATATTGTATTAGATGTTTGGAGTGTACCACCATTTGCCTGGAAAGGAAATGTAAGACCTTTACATCTTGGACCATGAGGAAGAGGGAAGATATGGTGGGGGAGTGGATACGAATAATCTACCATTCTGGGTGTGGTATTGAGCTGAAACGCCAATGAGGAGGTAAAAAGAAGGACAATTACATAGCCATTTGAAGTGAAATTAAATTTATGAGTTCTTATGTTGATCTAATTTGCAAAGATGTTTGGGTCTCCATTTTTATTTTTCAAGAAATGGACTGGACTTGGTATGTACATCTTTGGCGGCATTGCTTCTGGCAGGATCGATTGGTTCTGGTATCACCACATAGATATACGGATTAGCCGCATTAACTTGTCGGTTTCTTTGTTGGCATAGTTTGGTAAGCTACCTTTTTCCTTTAGGGGAAATTAACGTTATAATTGTGAAGAAAAATTAGAATTTATGGGGAGGTTGGGTGATAGTGGTGAGAAAAATTCAACCCACATTACGTTTTGGCCTATAATGTCTTCTTGGGTCCTGGTATGCTTATGTCGCTTAACCGGCGAGCTCCTTATACATTAACTCATAGGAAATTGCTGATGGATTTAAGGTTTTCTATATGTCCTGGTTTGACTATTTTGTAAATACTACGCAAGTGTGCCAAGATTGCTTACTACGATTATCATAATATATGTTGTCACTATGCAAAAATTGGATTAGACTCTTCTAGTTTTTAATTACTACGATTTATTATAAATGCCAGTTTGCAGATCATAATATATATTTTTCATTAATTTGGAAACATCTGTTAATTTGGTATTTTAACAAATACATACGCCTAATAAAAATAGTTTTATTTTCATTTATTCCACTCCCTCCCAACCCGATGTCATTTTCTTAAACCCACATAAGTGGTTGCACAGTCTAAGTAGTCACTTCCCATTAGACTAAAGCTGGTGATAGGGAGGTCAGGGTTCAAATCACTATAAGGGTACTAAGATTTCCCCCTAAGTGGTTTATCCCTCTTCCTCCACGCAAATATTTCTTCTTGCCAATCTCATTAATGTAAAAGTCCTTGAATTTTTCCTTCCCTCTCACTTGCATTATTCCAAATATATTTTAGCTACACCTTACAAACATTAAGAAAGACTGTAATTGTTATAAATTAAATCAATGAACGATTTAGGAAATTTAAAATAAATCGAGACTCCACTTACTTTTAGGGACATATTATCTATTAACTACTTTATACCGAATCCCATATAGATTAGTTCAATACTTATTAAATATTGATGTATATAGCAAAGATATTTTTAGCACAAACATTAAATACATACATGAACACAAATATAATATACATACCCTTAAGCCTTTTTTAACACATCATACAAACATATATTCACATAAATATTTATAATTAATACAAGCATAAGAATAAATATGCCATTTTCTCTCTGGAGAGATCTACAGTGGTAATTCCTCACGTGTTTGTTCTATGCACGTTCAGAATTAAAATACGGAAAGGGGGGTGATAAGTAAAAAAGAACCGATAAATACCCAAGTTTTTTCGAGCTGCCACGTCGACGGTGTCAGACCCGCTCTACGCGCGGGACGTCAGATTCCCAAAAGGTATTGGAACACTCCCGCGATGAATTACAAAGCATCGTTTTATTATACACGAAGCTAGCATTGATCTATAAGGAGAGAAGAAGTTTAAAAGCCTCGAAAGAGAGGAGCCGTCAAGTTCTTGAACTTTCCATTTAATTCGACAGGCGATGTATGGTAGTAATTTTCTTAGGCTGTTGTTTAGTATTTGCTTACTGTATTGTGATTTCTTTGAAAATTTACACTTTTTTACTTCCTCATATCAAGGGAAAATATTATAATCGCTAAAATGTATCTCCAGATTTTGGTGAATCTTTGTGTTTTATGAGAACCCTAACCTAGGTCCTAAGAATAATGGGTGGGAGGAGAACTATTTTGGATGTGATTCTTCGGTACAAAGCTAACTGGATCGGATACATACTTAGGAGGTACTGTCTTCTACATGACGTCATGGAAGGAAAGGTTGATAGAAATAGGAGCTTAAGAAGAAAGATTATTCAAATATTGGATGACATATAGGAAAGAAGAACATTTTGGAAACTGAAAGAGGAAGCAGAGTACAGGGAGTATTGGCGGTCTAGGTTCATTGACAAAAGGAATGGACCTGTCGTAAGACAAAACACCTAATAATAATAGTAATAATAATAATTATTATCCATAAAGTTGATTTTATAATTCTGTCTGTCCCTGAGCACGGATTCAAAACCGTTGTATGGATTTTGTTCGAACTTGATAATTAGATCTATAAGTTTTTTTTTACTCTAACCCTTAAATTAAGGGTGGTTTTCGGTCAAGTAATTTGTTTTTAATTACATTTATCTCAAAAATTGCTCAAACGAATCTGTTTGAAATAAATATATAGGGAATTGTTGACCTCACAAATAACACTGTAGGTCCTATAATTGGTTTTTGGGTAAACATTAATTAAACCTGGTAGTTTACTGATTAGTGATTTTCAAATATTCGAATATTTTGAAAATGGCTAAAACTATTTTGCTTAAACTCTATATATGGAAGTGTTTGACATGAAAAATAAAACTATTTTGGTATTTTGAGGGGAAATTTTGTTTAAAGTTAGTTTACTGAAGACAGTTTTTTCTTAATTTGAATATTTAAAAATAAATAGCTTTAGCAATTTGGGTTAAAATCTTCTGTTAAATTTTTAAAATTATAAATAAACTCACATATATGGTTTTCTAAATTATAATCACTGTATAGTTACTAATGACTGATTTTTCTAAAATTAGGAATTTGTTTGAAAAATCTTTAAAGATTTTGTTCAACGTTGGTATTAGGGAACTATTTTTAATGATAAATAACTAAACATATTTATTTTTCTAAAATAAATTAATTTAAGGGTAGTTTACTCACAACAAATTATAGAAAATTGGCCTTGAAGATAGGTTTAAAGTGAGTATATGGGAATAGTTAGAACTTAGAACAAATTTTTATTTAATAAATTACTAATAATTTTAGTGTAGTTTACAAATAACTTTTTTTTTTAAATTGAAATTTGCCAAAAATATTTGAACACTTTGGTTTAAATTTTAATTATAAACAAATATAAACAGTGTTAGTTGTGCTTAGAAAAATAATGTGTTTTTTTATAAAGAAAACTTACTTTAAGATTGTTAACTAACAACCTATTTTTGGAAATTTCTTCGAAGCTATAACACACAAAATGAGAAAGTTTGTGTGATTTTGTCGTATCATTTATTGAATTAATGAGAGCTGGACGTGAATTCGTCTTCACCCCACATGTTATAGTCTCCGAGGTAGCTGCATGGCTAATATTTGGAAACAGCGTTGTCATTCTTTGGTTTTCATATAGTCAATCCTCCCTTAATTATGAGACAAACTTTGCAACGCTTGTTCGCCGAGGTTGCCAGTAGTTCCTTTATAGCCCAGACTACCACCTTCCAACATAACTAAAAACTAGGATATTTGGCAACAGTTAACTGAGAGGAGAGAGAGAGAGAGAGAGCGCGCGCGCGAAGATAAAGCTTTATTATATAAGACCTGCATTTAATTCAGCGGTAATATTGGGTGTAAAATGTTATTTTTATAATCAATGGTCTTTGAAGAATTTTTTTTTAAATCAACCAGATTGAATTTAATTTTTTTTAAACAAACCATTGTTCATAAATGTATGGTTCTGTTACACTTTTACAGTAATATAAAATCTATGTAGTGGTAGTTATTCTGGTAAATAATGTATAGTTTTTGAAAAAGGTTTACTTACATGAACAGGTGTATCACATCCAGATCTATTTAATTACGTTCTACCCGCTTCGGTGGTCTAGTGGTCTAAGGCGTCACTCACTCTTTCAACAGACTAGACTACTGATGACGGGGAGATCGGGGTTAGAATCCCGGTCAGGTGTACTGAAGTTGTCTTTTCCTAAATAGTTTTCCACTCTTAAAATGCATGTACACTTTCTCTTAATTCCACCCTACTAATACCTACCACATTAGCATGATTAAATGCAGGTAGCCCAGAGGGGAAGAAAAAGATTAGAGCTTGAACTCGTACCTGTTTCATTACAATTTCTTATTTGTATATTTAAATTTAATAAAAAAATCAATTCGGAATGGATCCAAGAGTTGATAGTGAGATGGATAAATTTAGGGAAAGTGCAATTGAATTAGCGTTTAAAGACAGTGAGAAAAACACAATGATGAAACCTTATTTATCAAATCAACTCATTCAGTCATTCTTTAAATGTATTACCGTGTTGGCTTTATAATATATACTTTCCCTTGTGGACAGATATATTTTCATAAAATATGTTTAAATTTATTCCCCCAGTTTTATTTTGAGCCGACAAAGTTTGTGAATAGATTTTTTTTATTTCGACTTTGTTATGGTGTGTTTTTAAATAAATTATTTTGTTAGAGCAGTTTAATCATTCATTTAATAGTACATATTTTTTATACTTTTCCTAAATACTATTTTTGGTACATTCTAAGCTAAATACTACACAATTTTTCACAGTATTTTAATGAAGCTATTTTGTTAATGAAATTAATAGTTATTATAATTTCTAAAAAAAAAGAAGTTTTTATTGGTGTCCACTGGTATCCTTAAAACAAAAGAATGTAGCATCATCTACTTGTAGCTACTAGAACCTCTTCGCTACCACTCATTCCTAGCCCTGTACTAATCCCCCCCGGCTGCCCCTACACAAACAGAGATATACAGTTCCGCAATAAACATAGGTAATGGGTAAAGCGTACCTACTCGGGGAAACAGCTTCGATACGCCACCAGCGCGCGCTAATTAAACCATTATTATTATTTCTTATTCCCTTCCCTCGCACACATATCTGCCCCCCCCCCCTCTCCCCTGAAAACAAAACAATATTCCCAACACATGGCTATACGCAGCCCCTCGCAATAAATGGTAAATATATTCCACTAGTGTAATTATGCCATTGATTATACGCTTTTAAAGGCGTCGTCTGCTTACTGCCGTTGTTACTGTATAAAGTCAATAATGTATTTCGATAACACATGTAGTATGAAGGAAAAGGAGAGGGTGGGAGGGGGAGGCTATAAAAGATTTTTCAAGGGTTATGGTTTTTGAGGAAAGGGAGTGATAATACTAGAAAGAGAATCGTAAATAAATATTTCGGGCGTTTGTAGGAAAATCTCTTCCTTCCTCTGCGTTTCTATCCCTTTCTTTAACGCTTTTGATGCTATTATGAGTAGTAACTAAAGGTTGTTTGCAATAGACGCGAACCTTTTCCTATTCCTATATGCTTGCTTGTTCTACGGACCATTCATAACAATTTACCCCAGCTGCCACGGAATATTAAAGCGACATCATATATTTATGGGTCCAAAGGAGGGGGATGTTTTAGAGAAGGGGTAAGGTTAGTTTTGTCGGGAGAGAAAGGGTAGGGGGGGGGGTTATAGGAAAAGCTACTACCCTCCCATACACCTAGAACGGACCACTATCCTCATCCCATTGTTAACATTCTATATAATATCTGAGACTTGGTCAAGTAAATAATTTCCCTAACTATGTTTGCTGGGGTTGGCACACACACATGCCGGTCATATGTTCTCGTGTGTAGGGGGAGGGGAAGGTGTTACTATATTACAGCAGTTAGCTTTGTTCAGTGTGAGTGGGCATTCCATCGGACCCTGTTGGACAGCCACTAAACTGGCCGCCTGGACTCCTAAGTAGGGAGAGGGGACCTCGGAGGCAAAATTAAAACGGAGAGAAGAGAATGGGGATGAAAAAAAAGGGGGTTTTGGGAGGGATGCGTCAGAGAAAGAGATGGAAGATTGTGGTTGAAAAAAAACCGTTGTAAGCCATATTAGTAGTGTGTTAATACATTTAGTCGCTCACTTCCTTAATCATATATAATATTAAGAATTTGTGCAACTACAAGACCTTAAAGGCACAATGGGAGAGCATTGAGACGGGTTACAGATGTTTAGAAATCCCGCACTATCTAAGAAGTTGTTTGATATTTCTTAGCATTGTATTCAACAAAATGTAGGCGAAAATTATCATCGGGATTATGACAAGTTAAAAATTTAAGTTTTGAGTTTAAAAGGTTTTTAAAAAAAATATTCAACGACGATTTAAGAGAAAAAAAATGTACATTTGAGATTTAATCAAAAGGTAAGAAATCTATATCTAGCCTTCCTCTATCAAACAAAGTCATGTTTTTATAGAGTCACAACTGCGAATTTAAAGATATGTGATTATTTTATAGAGTTTGATGTAAACTATCACACATTTTAAATTAAATTTAAACTCATTAACTCATCAGAACTTGTTTTAAAAATATCAAACCATATAATTATATAAATAAAAAACGCTAGATTTCTAAACGTCTGCAAAGCGTCTCAGTGCTCAACCATGGAGCAGCATCCTTAAAAAGATTATATTTACAAGATGAATTATCACTTGTCTTAAAACCTTTATTTTAAAAAAATAGCAAAAGTACCATCGAATGTAATTCCTATTTTTAAAGTTCAGATAATGATTTGATTCAATTTGGAAAATTATTTGTACAGAGAGTCACGTTTATAAATTGTGTGTATAGGAGCCACTTAGTAAAATTTATACGAAACATTTAGAATCATGTTTATGAATCTATTTATTTCCAGATAATGCATGCAGTTATTTTGGTACGCAGTGTTTTAATATACATTTTAATAAAATTTACAATTTAAGTGTTTTATTAACTAAAAAATAGGTGACCTGGTGGTCTAGGGGTAAGGTGTCAGACTTCTGTGCTGGGGTCCAGGGTTCAATCCTTGGTCCCGACTCCATCTCTGACAAGACGTGCATTAATCACAACCGTGGTTCGGATTCCACGTTAAACTGTAGGTCCCCCATTTCATCTCTCAATCACCTTACCATTACACATTAGCTTAAGTGCGTGTAACCCGAATGGGTAGTAAGACGCGGTGCTAATAATAATAATAACTAAAAAATAGCTGAACTACTTATTTATATATTATTTCAATTCACAGGCTGAACAAGAATATCTCGGAAGTAAGAACACATAGCCGGGTATCTTATATCTCCAAATATCTTACAATATCACACGTACTGTAATAATCACAAACACTTCAGAATTTATTGGTGTTAAATCATTGACGGGCTGAGATCAAGGTCTTCGATTTGATTCCCGTAGCCAGGTGTAATTTATCAACTTATATGTGAATGCCATATTAGCTCTTATAATTAATCTCACAATAGCAAAAATTTTGCTTATTGTGATTAATTTTATATGAAAAATATTGTTTTGCTTCATCTTACAATTAACTGTATTTTATGTTTGTTTGGAAAAGCACCTCTAGCTTAGGAAATCAAATCCGTTAATTTCGTATTCAATATTGGTAATAAATGTGGATTTTTCTCTAATGAAATCTAATCCTTTGTGTTAAAAGTCCACCTTGACATAATAATTTGATGGCCTAAATATGTGACGTAATGAGTGAAATATTCATTTGCAGCACTTAAATGAATATATTACCCTATAAGGTCGACACCAAACGTTATCATCTTTATGAAAATATAAGCCTCGATTATGTTTTATTTTTTCAACGCACCTTAATGTCCGTTCAAGTTATACGCTTTAAATTAATTACGCTAATGGAATAGGAACGATGAAGGTAAAATTCCAAAGAAAGTTTACCTATATTTTTGTGGAGTGAGCGTGGTAAAGCATTTAGGAAAAATCCCCCGCAGTACGCCCAAACGGGATTTGAACTCCAATATCCTTGTCATCGGCAGCCCAGTCTGACACGAGACCATACGACCAACAAAGTGGGTATTATCATAATTAATTTAAACATTGTGATTATATAACAATCAATAATTAATTCTAGGAAAAAATGGACCCTCCTTTTGGACTAAGTTAAATTAGTTTAAAAATAACATAAAGGCGAGGCCTTTAGCTTAGCGCACCAACACCCTACCACCAAGATACCCAGGTGTTACCCTGTGCTCAAGAGTAATTCGTCACGCATATTTTTTAAGGCAGAATCTGTGATGGACGTGTGAAAATCATCGGTTTCTATGAGCGATCATTGATATCACAGCGACCAGCGATTCAAGGTAGGCCTTATGCTGTCATTAGTATAGAATTTAATTCTTAGGGTTGTGTTGTGTTAGATTAAAGATAAAAATATATTTTCTTTATTTAAATAAATAGACTAACACATCTTTACTCATATGAGTAACAAGCAATCACATTATTTTTTAACCGTTTCAGTGTAAAACTTTCATTTTACCTCTACTAAGTAACTTCTGTATGAATACTCACTAATAAATCGTAAGAAAACACGTTCCTAAATTTTACCTTCCATTTACCTCGAGTTTTCGTTCACGAAATATGCGAAACAACTCTATTTTAACAAGCCACGCGTAATAAAGAAGACTTATGTTCCAACCTTTCTTTAAATAAAACACACCTACAAAACGTAGCCCCCCTACCCCCCCCCCCCACACACACCCTCCTGATTCCTCCTACGGATTCTATTTTTTATTATTATTTTTACGAGAACCCAGGGTTAGGAAATTGTCCACCAAACCCAGTAGAAATGTATCATCAGAAAGCGTAGAGGAAAGCATTGTTTGAGAAAATATCCCTATCCCTGGGATGAATTACCTTTTCAGAAAATCTCGCATATTTCCCACCCCCACCTTCTGCCCCCTCCCCCAAACGCCTCCCAATCCTCCTCTTTCACTACTCTTGGGATTAAGAGTGGCCGTAATAGATGAGTACTTCTTCAGGATTAAAGTCCAACATATTGAAATATTTTTATATTTTTTATTATCATACATTCCACCCTTCCTTGGTTTCTCTCTTGTGTTTGGCCCACTGTTAGCTGCTAGTTGGGAAGGGGTGCAAGGGGAGGGGTATTCTCCCCCCTCAACCCCACCACCTCCACCCCACTCTTGGTGGCGGGCAGTTGTAATGGAAAGCCTGGTCGTCTCTAGGTTTTAATACAGTGGTGCTACGGCCACCGTTCCGTTTTTTAAAATACGACCTAGAAAGTAATATTAGCGCAGTCTCGGAGTACAGCACTGTCGTCCACCTCCTAGCCCTCCCCCTCACCAACCCCCTTTTCATATCACCCCTCTTTCCCCGTCCGTATTTAAAACACAACTCTGGGAACTGCTACTGCAATATAAAATTCATTAATCACACACTCACAAATAATGCCACCGGACAAGTGGAATTATTTGTTAAGGCAGCTTGAAATAGAATTCTTTTCTATAAATAATAGGAATAATGAATCGAGGTGGTAAAAAAAAAGTTGTTTCTTTGAAAACTAAACGTAAATTGGGTGGTCTTGGCTTGGTATAAGTTTTGTGAATTATTGTTGTAAAAAGTTAATGACATAATTGATCAAATCCCACGTTCATCTATAAATTAAAGCTGTGTAATTTTAACATTATTTAACAGACGTAAAATATAAATTTCCCTATTACGTAACATTATTGTATGTAGGAAAGACGTTGCAGGAAAGTTATAAAAAAATAGAAGGACGAACACAATATGCCATTCCCAATTAAAATCTCTAATAAATTACAATGCTGCTTATGGACAAAGAGGAACCCAGTTTTATTTTTACAGTGCTGCCAATGGATCAAGAGAGACACAGTTGACAATTTTCAGTGTGACCAATGGACAAAGATTAACCCAGTTTACATTTTACAATGCTGCCAATGAACAAATTGGAACACAGTTCACACTTTACACTGTGGCCAATGGGCAAAGAGGGAGGGGGGGGGGGAGTTTTACGCTGCTATCAATGAATAAAGAGGAATCCCGTAGCAATTAGTAAAAAGTAAGTTATATTATAATCTGTCTAATGGACGTACAGCCAGAAGGTAGTACCTCAAAGATAAGTGCGTGATTTTGAATTTAAATGTAGATGTTTACCCCTACTGAGATTCATCCCTGTTTATAAGCGAATATTGGTGCATATCCTTAACTATTAATTAATTACTATACTACTACCTCAAGGTAGATGACCACTCGTTAAAGATGATATGCAAAAATTAGATATTTTAAACAAACCACTGAGATATGATACCATATTATTGAAGTGATATAGCTTGCATATTTTGTGACAAAATTTAATATTGTACCAATTAAACAATCTTAATAAACGTAGAACATGAATTCAAATGTATTCATTTTATTGAAACGTGAAAATAGAGGGTGACATTGACTTGTGCTTGAATGCTTGTGGGTGAATGTGTTATCCCCATTCGGAGGCATCGATGGGTGCCATTCAAATACAAATCTGTAACAAGGTATTTTTTCCAAATAATTACCTGGCTTAGGGAAAAGAGATAATAATTTCTGACAAAATTGAGAATGGTTTAACTCAAATTGTTTAGTAAAATAATTGGTTTGAGTGTGAGATTCATAATATTATCTAAATTGGTTAGGAGTTGTTTTTTTTGCTTTAGGGGTTGAAATTAATGTTAAGTCTATTAACATAATCCGAGTCGGTCTGTAATTCATGCATTTTAAAATCTTGGGGTTCCGTGTTAGTGTTCCGTGAGTGAAAGAAATGTTGCTTTTCCAAAGGAGGGCCGTACATTGTTTAAGGTGGGGATGTTTGGATTGCAATAAAAGTCCGGTGCTTTTTATAATTTTAATAGCAAAATTTGTTTGATCAAAATAAATAAAATACTGCTTCAGTACAAATGTAGAGCTCAGTTTTCTTCATATGGTGATATCTACAGTTGTTAAATACCTGTCAGGTGTCTATTGGAATTTAATGACAGATTTTTCTCTTCATTTAAAAAGTTAGTCAGTAAATTCCACTATACTGATGACAGGTATTTAACAACTGTTGATGTCACCATGTGAATAACATTAAACTCTGTGTTCGTATTGAAGCAGTATTTTATTTATTTTGACCGAACAAAGTTTTTCTATAAAAACTATAAAAACACCGACATTTTCTCGCGTTCCCAACATCCCCGCCTTAAATATTGCTGTAAGTTTTTTGGTACTGTCTTAAATGTAAGTTTATTAAATATCCAAAATATATAAGTAGAGATGAGTCGAATCCTACATTTCTCAAATCCGAATCTTGAATTTTCTTTCGAATCTCGAATCCAAATTAGAATATTTAAAAATCTATATATTTAGTTGAAGTGAACATATTTAAATTGAATTTAAAAAAAAAGTAGTTTAAGTCTTGGTTCCAATGAAAAAACAATATTTTGTTGGTCATGTATATTACGGGATAAAAAACAACTAGAACACTTTTGATATAAATTAATTATATTATTACAATTTGGTCCTTTTTGTTATTTTGTCACTCTCTCAACTACACACGTCAATATAAATATTTAACTCTACCAATCGCTTAAAATTGTTGTACTAAGTCAAAGTCTTCATAATCAGAGATCTATTTTTGAACTTTTTACGAATCTATTTTCGATGGATTCGGGGAATTGATGATTCGAACGTCCCATCTCTAAATCTAAGTAAAATTTATATTTGCATATACATGGGTACACTTTATAAAACTTTCAACAGGATTAAACAAAACCATTGCCATAAAAGTAGAACATCGTAAACTGTGGGTTCGTACACACGTATAAATGTAAATATACAGTCGATTTTCGCTCAACACTAAATACCAATTTAAATATCACTGCATTATTTATTAATATTCTAAACTAAAAGCTTTTTATTATTGAGACTCCCCTTTAGAACGTTTATAAACTAACCTATACCCGAACCGGTGGGAACGCGGTTTAAAATGTCAAGCCCGCTTGGCCTGTTTTGCTGGTGAGGGGGAGTTCGGGTTTCTAAAAGCGGTCACGTGTACCGAGGGGATTTTTTCCTAAAGAGTTTACCATTCTTATTCCTTGCCAATAATGGGCACATTTTACTCTTAAGTTCTACCTTTCTCTCACATATCACGTTATCGTAATTATTAGCACGCGTATAGTCCTAACGAGCAATGAGACACTTATGGGAGAAAAACGAGTTGTGTAGTGAAACAGTTTGTTAAATGTGTGGTGCATTACACCTATACGCAGTACGTTGTACTACTATTAGTTCATCAGAAGCTCACAATCTATTGTACCGGGAGTAGGTACAGAGAAGTACAGTGTGGTAAATTAACAGAAGAGTAGGATCTGTGGAGCAAAAAAAGTGACTAAAAGAAACAGTAACTTGATTATTATTTTTACTCAGGTGAGTGATAAAATTGATTGCAATCTTAGAAGTGTGTTATAAAGGTAGTAAGGAATAAATAAACCTGTTGAACACTTGTAAAACTGTAAAAATTATAGCTAGTTAGAAGCTATCTACAAATTTATTGTATGCATTGGGTTGGATATAGTCAAAAATAGCAATGGGCAAGGCTTATTGTAGCAAGAAGAAGATGCTATTGACTAGCAAACTGGATCTGAATATGAAGAAGAAATTGGTGAGGTGCTACATATCGGGCATCGCTTTGTATGGAGCAGACACATGGACCTTGAGGTAAAAGAAGCATAAATACTTAGACAACTTTGAGGTGTGATGCTTGAGGAGAATAGAAAGGTTAAAGTGGACAGATTGGGTGACTAATAAAGAAGTTATAAGAAACATAAGTGTAAAAATAACCATTCTACAGGTGATTATACTAAGAAAGGTCAACTGAATGGGTCCCATTATGAGAATAAATGTCTTGTTGAATGATGTCATAGAAGAGAGGGTTAAAAGGACCAGGAATACTATGAATGCAGCTGATGGGCTACCTCAAACATGCAAAGAAGTTAAAAAGTTTCAGGATTTAAAAAAGGAAGTTTGATAAGACATGATAGAGGACTCAATTTGGACAAGGTAAGGGACCTTTAGAAATCCAGAACATTTAATAATATAATATTTTAAAACTATTCCACGCAGGGCCGTAACTAGAGGCTTTGGGGCCCTGGGGCAACAGATAATAATGGGGCCATCCTTTTTTTATTTTTTTCCCCTTCCAACCTCTAAATCGCACATTCCCACTTTCTTTGAATAAGTATTGTTAATGTGTGTTGTTAGTTAATGGATGTTTTTGAAACGGTGAAGTTAATACCGAGTTTAATCTAAAATCATGCAATATGACTATGGTAAGCGGTAGCTTTAAGGTAAAATATTTATAAAGTTAAATTACAAATTATTATTTACAATCACATAGAAATACAATATTTTTACAATACACTTTGAAAAACCGTGATAGTTAAATATATTGAGACGATATGCGTTTGATTAAAGCTTTGGTCTGCTTTCGTTCAAAATATTTTTTTTACATCCTCCTCACTCAGGGGCCATGGGCCACTACCCCACTGGTAGTTAAGGTCCTGATTCCATGTGCTGTTTTATGTAACTTATCAATGCTTACCCCTACATAAAAAAACCTTACATAATTAAGAGATAAGAGTGAAGCATCCTCCTTTCAACCCCAACCCTTCCCACTTCTGCTCACAAGGGTGTTAAAAAACTAAAATTGATAATTATATATTATACACACAATTTTAAAATATAACACATGTGTTGGATATTCACGAAGGAAAAACACTAAAATAAATCAATGTCCAAAAGTATTCACCGATTTAGAGTTTGATATTGATAAATTATATCCAACTAAGACGATACTCGATTTTAATTATGTAACTTTAGAAAATAGTTAATGATCACCAACTTATATTTCCTGTCGTATAACTTTTTTTTTCATTTTATTTTGTGGTGACGAATCGTAAA
Source organism: Timema shepardi (assembly GCA_902151425.1). NCBI lineage: Eukaryota > Metazoa > Arthropoda > Insecta > Phasmatodea > Timematidae > Timema > Timema shepardi. Next base: position 228,355 of record CABFVX010000347.1, read on the forward strand.
CTTCTTTCAAATCAAGACGAACCCTCGGAAGAATAAGTAAAACTCAGTTCACGTTCTTCACGCACACACGCTACAGCCACAAGAGTCTCGCCCATCCTTCATATAAGACCAACATCCAATAGCTAGCCCATTAGCCCCGCAAGGCTTTTTCCGCGTACTGCCATATTTCTCTAATCCGGCAAGGCAAACGCCTGAAAGTGATGTCTTTAATCGAAACTTGGTGGCGTCACAAATCAACCAGAAGGTTGACACCGTCATTAAGAACTGGTGGAAGGTTTGTCAGCAATACATCACGCTGCTTCCAGAAATAGGAAGGGTTTTTTTTCCTAGGGGGGTGGTTGGGGTGGGGGTTGTATCGTATCGAACCCATTTCCCCCCACCACCTTTTCGTGGGATATCAAACCTCCCTCCAACCTCTAAAAACCCTGGGGTCTATGATGGACGAGCATAATCTCTTGCTCCAACTTCAACTCGACCAGTCTCTCTGAAATGTGACGTCATTCTAAACGAGATTGGGTAAGTTATGTGTTCTTATATTTTAGACTTCCCTTTTTCTTTGGAATACGGAGGGAGGGGGAGGGATGGAAGGTTAGATCGTCTTCTCTTCTGCCTTTTTCCTTTCCCTACTCACTCTCTCTCTCTCTCTCTCTACCCTGATTGAGATAGGAAATGAAGCGCGGTAAATCACCTAAGGACTGGAAGACGCCATCTTTGGTGCTATTTTATGAGACGTATCAGAAAATTTATTTCATTATATTAATGAATGAATTTGTTTAACGTTACCTATACATTAAAGCGTGTATTGGCCTGGTTATGTATAAGGGTTTTAGATAATCACATTTAAACCATACATAGACTACTAACAAAATTTATCTAATGTTATAAAAATGAAATTTTCAATGGAACACTTGTGTATTTAATTAAATACTTTATTTTTGTGGCCATCCAATAAAAGTACGTTCGTAAGCTTTTTCTTTCTAAAAGAACACAGAATAGCCTAAAAATTTGATAAAACAAACGTTCAATATTGGAGTAAATAATTAACAAATAAAAAATACTTATGTCATGTTTATTTCAATTTTTATTTTAATTGTGATTATATACTACTATTTGTCCAAAAACCTAATGACAATTGGATCTAAAAATGATAAACTCCAGTAGCACAACAGTATCAAAATAGTTGCTTTTGTCACCGGATGTAAAATAACTTCTCAATTAAATCATAAGTTTGTGTGAGATTTAATATTTCGCCGAAAAGTCTAACACTTATAAAAACGTCAAATCAGTAAACGCTAAGCCATGAAAAAAATTAACTTTCTTTACCTTTTTATATACTTCTTACGAACTAGATAAAATAATATGCAAATTGGTATAAATTTTTGTAGCCCTCCCACCTTCTGTAAAAGTTTATTCTGTTGGAAAGTTTCTTTCCTTGTTTTATTTCCCCTCCCTCTCCATTCCGCCCCACCCCAAGTCACCTCATTCTCATCCTCCCCTTGACGATCCCAAACACCGAATCTTCGTTCCTCCCCTTCAACCCCTTTAATTGTTTAATGAAAAGCGAACTGTTAAGTCGCATTCATCACCATTTTTATACGTCCAATTACTTCTAACGTTGTTACTCAGCGATTCTTGAGATGATATTTCAGGATCCGGAGTGGACTTGAAACACGTATACTGGGCTATCCCTAAGTTGAACACACACGTCCGTAAGGAATTACCTAAGAAGAACATGATCATTGATCAAATACAGCTTTTTCAAAACTTTTTACTTGGCCAGAAGATAAATCTTTCCAAGAAAAGTCAAGTACGCTTTCAATATCATTAGTGAATAGGTACTGTACATAAGGATTACCTATAGAGAAAAAATTAAGTTATTCTCAATCATGTCAAGATATTACCAGAGAAGACATCCCTCCGTCAGCAAGGCATAAATTAAATCCATTAAAATATTTTAAATAAAGCTTGTCTAGATCATCGGAAGTGTCATATTCAACCATTGAAAGAAAGTTTGCTGTAATTAAACCATGAGTCATTCTGTTGCTTGATATTCTATCTGTAAAAGAAAGTTTATTGTGATCATATTTGAGTCAATCTGTTGCTTTATATTCTACCTGTAAAATAAAGTTTATTGTGATCATATTTGAGTCATTCTGTTGCTTTATATTCTACCTGTAAAATAAAGTTTATTGTGATCATATTTGAGTCATTCTGTTGCTTTATATTCTACCTGTAAAATAAAGTTTATTGTGATCATATTTGAGTCATTCTGTTGCTTTATATTCTACCTGTAAAATAAAGTTTATTGTGATCATATTTGAGTCATTCTAATGTTTAATATTCTAGCTGTAAAAAAAATTGATATGATCATATTTGAGTAATTCTTTTGTTTTATATTTAATCAGTGAAATAAAGTTTACTGTGATCATCTTTGAGTCATTGTTGTGCAATATTCACCCAGTGAAATTAGGAGCAACGAACGTTGCGGTAAAGATATCTCAAAGAAGAGTGAGAAAGAGTAAGAACATGTGTTTGTTAGGAGAGAGACGAGGATAAATAGAGAGAAGAGAGAGACGATAAGAGGCAAGACTTCCCACTAGTTTAAAGCTGTTTGATTTGTTGCCGTAGTTAATTGAAATCCAGAGCCAATTACATCCTTCGGTGTAAGTATGATGGCGAAAAGCTCACCGGATTCGTCTACTCT
>CABFVX010000347.1:231089-247052 GCA_902151425.1 Timema shepardi
TTTTTTTTTTTTTTTACTGTGCAGAATCCAGGGCAACTTTGCATATATTCTAGGAGAACCAACTTTATTTTTTTTCTTCCTCCTCTTTTAATTTTTTTTTCATCTTCCCTATACATAGATATAATACCAAAACTGTGTGAATATGTATGTGTGTCTGTGTGTGTGTAAAAGCCTGATTTACGCTGCTCCTTCAGACAGATTTTAATGTTATTTCGAGTCACAAATTGTTTAAATAGCTCCATGACTCAAGGCCATGACGTTAACTGGTTCTCATTAGAATCTCCAGTTCCCTCGAGCTATGCAACCCCTTTTCATTCATACAACCTCCTCCACATCCTCACCCCATTCTCTCCCTACTTAACCTACTCGCACCCTTACAGACATATTTATTCATAATATTGAGATGAATCTGCTCTCCCTTTTCTTTATAGCTCTCAAGCTCTCACCCCATTCCAACCCCTCGCCCCCCAATGAAACGAGTTCAAGCGATCGGGAGGAAAAGATACACATGAAGTTTTGGGTGCGGTGTAAAAAAAAGTGCTGTGTAAGTGATGATAAAAGATGATATAGAATCAACGTAATTGCTTGCAGTTCATCGTTGACTCTTGTTATTTCCGTGAAAATTAAATTTAGTTTTGGAACCGGGCATACATATTCATTCTAACTTATCAAGTTGACCGGTGTAGAGGTGGGTACATTTAACATCCATACCATCTTGGAATTATACGTTTTCTTTCTCTAAGCAAACTTGTAACTGAGAAGAGTGGCTAAAAAAACTTTTGTTGTAAAATTCCCTGACTTTTCTAGGTTTTTTAAGACATTAAAAAAATTCTCTGTTTAGTCTTTTTACTATTTTTCTTGGTGAATGGCAATTTTTTCGTTGATTGCATTGATAACATAGTTTAAAAGTCAATCAATTCGGTTACTAAACAAAGACATAAGCTTAAGATATTTTTTCAGTGTTTAGTGTTTTATGTATTAGTTGTATCTCTGTGTACATGTGGTATAAAAAATAAACCCTGTTCAGCCATCTTATGTCAGAATCAACATGCATTTATCGAGAAACAAAATCTCTAATTTTTGTTTAAATTATTAGGTGCAGAATTAATCACTTATTTAAATTACAAGCATTTTCTTTAATAAGGTCCCTTACATTTCCCCGTTTTTCCTGACATCAAACAATTCCTTGACTTTTCCATATTTCGCTGTTTGCAACAACCATGAATTGTTATCGATCGTGCTTACGAAACTTTATCAGTTAACTAGATAAAATAAAGGTTTAAATATTGTATACGTGCACAAATACTGTATTAAAAAATGTCATTGATTTAAAATCTTTTTAATAAACTACATTCTTACTAGAATATATTTAACTCATATATATTACCATTCTGCAGTTTCTCATTTAATTAGTACTGCATTGACTAATTTTACATAGTAATTTACAATTAAAATTACCTGGAACCAATTAATTTATATATAACCCGTATATATGGGAACGTTGTCCAAGGCATTAATATATCGTCTGGCATAATTTATTAGAGATGTGGAAGCAGGGATTCAAAACCCGGCTGGGTGCATTTAAGAGTGTTCTATATTCGTGAGTGCTTTTCTCACGCTCCCACTGCACACGTGCGAATACATTTCCTCTCAAATATACCTTCATCATCCCTAGCTGTTTAGTGTAGTTACATTTAGGTAGCCCAGACAGGTAGTAAGACGTGGCGGAAAGAACCCAAATCTGAATACATAATAATGATTGAGAACGTTATTAATTGTAAATTACTTAATGAATTTTTTTAAATCCGTTTCAATGTAGTAATCCTCGCTTCTGACCTACATTAGATTAATAAATTATCACATATTTCTAACGGTAGCCTAACCTAGAGGGGTGAGGTATTATATTGACAGCCTTAGGTTCCAAGATCTTATACAAATGGCATTTTGAGAAGATGTAGGGAGACGGGGGGGGAGTGGGGCAATGTAAGGGCAATCCATTCCCCCTAGCAATGCGTGATGGCCTCAAGATTACTCTCCACTGAAACTCTCAAACAATAGTCCAATAAAACGACGTTCAGTTTCTATCCCCACACCCCCCACGCCCACCAACCCTCCGCGAACAAGAAAGGCAGAGATCATCATTCTACGAGTTCTCATTTAAAGGTCAAAATTCAAAAAACGATAATTTCTCTCGTGATTATTCATTCGGAGAGAAGTTAAGGTGGTGCAGTTAAAACAAATTCAAAGTGAACAATTATTCTCCTTCCTTGAAAACCAACTACCCTCCCCCTTCTCCACCCTTTCCCCTTTTACACTTTGGGCAATAGAAAAGGATCCCTCCTTCTTCCGAGCTTCTCTTCTCATTTCGATTGCCCTTTTGTCTGTATTTTCCGATTAATAAGTCATTCGTCACTTGAATTATTACGATTGTTTGAACGTGGTTCCCCACTGGCAAACTTTGCTAAGAATTCTCTCAAACGGGAACACTTCAGTTCTAGATATCGGTAGCCGAAGGAAATTTAAGATGGGGGGGGGGGAGGAAACTTGTTAAGAGGCGATAGTGATATACCCGAGTCTGGAGACAATATTATCACCGCTAGCTTCGTAGATTAGCACGGAAAACTTACTTGGTTATTGGATTCGATATCTTTTACCGGGAAAACGCACATATTATTTGACATCAATAGTACCATTTTTAAAGATAATGCCTTATCTGACAGCTAGAAACGTTACTAGTTATATTTTAAAGTATGAATACGTCAAGTCATGTGAGCTGAAGCCACCCCTTTTGATTAACATTAACCGTACTTATAAAATACCACTAATAATATAGTAAAATATTATAAAGGTTGAGCTTAAAAAATATATTTGAATTTTCTAAATGTTTTTCCATAGCAACAATATTACAATTTTTGGATTTTTAATTTTATTAAATATATTTGCTTAGTCTTGTTCTTGTCAACAACCCGAAGTTTAGTTTGATGTGATTAATACTCATCAGGAACTGGGAACGCACTCAGCTCTTCGACTGGTTAGTGCTGCCTAAATAATCTGGTATAAATCTCATCTACTAGTGGAGTTCAAGAAGTGTGGGGATTCTCCGTTTCATTCCATACTGAATTTATATGAGCAAGCACCTGGCCTATATACTTGGGTTCTTACATATAGTTTTTGAAACAAACTGTGTATAAAACTCAGAGAGTAAATTTATAGTTTAGTCACTATCTTTTAATCATATTATTTTTTTCACTACGTATTGGCTATACGCATACATTAATTACGCTGGTTTAATAGAAATGAAAAAGGCTGAATTTTGGAGGAAATATACCCGTATCGTTATGGAGAGAGACTGGGAAACAATTTAGGGAGAACCACCGTGAGTACTTCCGACCAAGATTCAAACCCCTACCTCTCCATCATTGGCAGATAAGTCTAACAACAGAGTGAAGCTTTAAACCACACGACCACCGATGTTGGTATTTTTGTATTGGTATTTTAACTAAAGTGTTGTTGAAGGCCACTTAGTGTCAAAGATTAAAGTCAAGAATTCTATATACAAATAATGTTTTCATCATACACGTGGAGATATAATATAAAACCATTGTTAAGGGTGGTAGCAAATTGACATATTTCTTTTATCAAGTTTCTCTGATCAAATAAATATGATGTACTGTAACTTTGACGATCCACCAAGGATAAATGATCAAATAACATATTTTACAAAGCTTTTATAAACGATATACCTTAGAAAATGATCTAAGGTTCTATAAAAGAAAATGGTGAAGTCTTAACCTGAAACCTATGCATGCAAAACAGTTAAAAATTAATGTAATCGTCCAATATGAGGGCACAAACCTCACACTTAGGCTTTAGTATAAGTAGGTTCTTCTTTTAATTAATAGGTTAACTTTGGTGTCGAATTTTTAAGAGTTTCATGTTCATTTCGTTAATATTTTTGTTATTATTAGCGTCCATTTTTGTAAGCACATATATTGTACCAAATCTTATTTAATTTAATAGCTCAAAAGTTGTGTAAATTATTTTATCATGTATTTTTTTAAATAAATACTTTTGTTTTATAAAATACATTTGGTATATATATATATATATATAAAACTGTCCGACAAGGAAGAGCGACCAGTGAACCTGGAGTTTGAAGTAGAAGATGAGGTAGAGGAAGATGAAAAAGAAGCTAGTATTTTAAAGAGTGAAGGGAAGAGAGTCATAAAGGACATGCGAAGAAAAAATTTTGCTGAAGATGACAACATACCAGTTGACCTTCTGAAGGAACTGGGAAACTATGGATTAATGTGGCTGACAAAACTTATAGATATGATATACGAAACATGAGAATGGCCCGAGGACTTTATAGATGTAACCATGGTGGCTCTAAAGAAGAAGAAACAAGCCAATAAATGAAGTAAGCACAGGACCATCAGCCTCGTTTCTCATGTGGAGAAGATCGTGGCAAACATATTCAACAGGCGACTGGAACCTAAAATAGATAGCGTGATGGAAGAAGACCAATTGGGATTCAGAAAAGGCGAAAGAACCAGAAATGCCTTCGGAATGCAAAGAATAACTTCAGAGAGTGTATTAAAATTCAAGGAAGATATTTACATTGGTTTCATCGACTGGTAAAAGACGTTCGATAGAATCAAGGGGAAGAAATTGATGGAAATACTCAAGAAGATCTGCATCAACTGGAGGAACATAAGGCTGCTTGCAAACCTGTACCAGGCACAGCGAGTGAAGGTGAGGCTGAATGACGAAGAGATATGAAGAAGAGTGAGAAAGATATGCTGTTTGTCACCCAGTCTGTTCAACTTGTATGGGAGTGGCTGGTCAGAGGAGCCCTGGTGAGACGTGACAGTTTTAAGATGCGTCATCGACACAATAAAATACACCGTAAATCTAGCATTGCTGGCCAAAAATAAAGAAGATTTGCAAGAAATTATGGACTAGCTGGTGGAAATAGGGAGTAGATATGGCATAGAGATAAATATTGAGAATTCAAAAATGATGGCGATTTCCAAGAATGAAGAGCTGCTGATAATCAAAATTAGAAATCAATATTTGTAAAACATGAAGCTTTCAACAAGAAGAGGTTACTGCTGACCAAAAATTTGAGTTTGGAACTGAGGATGAAACAGATCAAATGCTACATTCGGAGCATCGCACTCTATGGAGCAGAAACGTGGGCTCTTGCAAAGATGGAAAAGAAATACTTGGAGAGTTTTGAAATGTGGTGCTGAAGAAAACTTAAGAAGATCAAGTGGACAGACAGGACAGGGTGACAAATGAAGAAGTCCTAAGAAGAGTAGGTGAGAAGAGAACTATTTAGGATGTGATTCTTTGGTACAAAGAAAACTGAATTGAACAAATCCTTGGAAGGAACTGTCGCATGCACGACGTCAAAGAAGGAAGGGCAGAGGAAAGAGGAGCTTTGGATGAAGGCGCATTCAAATATCAGATGACTTGAAGGAAAGAAGAAAATACTGGAAGATCAAGGATAGGGTGCATTGGCGGCTCTAAGTTCACTGACAAAAGTAATGAGCCTGTCATAAGACAGAACACCCAATAATAATAAAATAAATATGACAGTATAATACCAACCTAAGAACGATTCCATGAGCCTTCGTCTCGAACCTCCCTTAAAGTCTATGATAATTGTTTTGATATTACGTTTCCCCGCCAAAGTTAAGTATCTAGATAGTTTAGTCTAGTACTAAACATTATTTTTGATTATATCCTCAATTAATAAATATTAATATTAATCCCATGAACATTTATTAAACAACAACATTTTGTATTTAAAGTTAAACGTTAAAATAAAAAAATAGATTTAAAATACAATCACGAATATTTTTTAAATTTTTATTTATTAAAAATATATTCAGGGTGACACAATTCTTAAAAAAAATCATCGTTCTCGATTCATGAATGATATATTTAGTTTCATTTATTTGAGATATTTAACGTTCACCTTTTGAACCGAATGATTTTATCTGTACTGTGGAAAAAAGTGTATATATATATAATTTAGTATCGTTTCTGTGTCTTCCAAATATGTTTACATAATGAAAGTTAACGTCAAGATGAATAAAATTGTATATTTGTTGGTCGCCACTCCTAGGATCTAGGGGAAAATAATAATAATAATAGATCTTTACCTCGGATAACTTTGACAGAGGCACGGTGACTCTTAATACTCGAGACCACTGGGTGTGCTCGAGAACGTTGTTTTCCCGGATATTACTATGTTAATTATAAAGACACTATCATACTCGTACCTACAACAATGACGCGGTGTAAATATCTACTGGAGCTGAAAGAATACTTAAAATAAAACATGAACAATTTAAATAAAATGGATTGTTGAAATAAAATGTACTAATTTAAACTACAATAAAGAATATATAAAATAGACAATTATTGAAACTTTTGTGGGTTTGTTATAGTTTCCTTTTTTTAAACACCACATCCCAATCCTACTTATGGAATTCCGAATAAGTATAATTCTAACGTGACCTGGCGGTCTAGGGGTAAGGTGTCACACTTCTGTGCTGGCGGCCGGGGTTCAATCCTCGGTCCTGGCACAGATTTATCTGATTACCAAACCCTTCCTTCACCTCTGACAAGAAGTTAAACTGTAGGTCCTTCATTTCATCTCACAATCACCCTACCATTACACATTAGCGTAAGTGCGTATAACCCGAAGGGGTAGTAATACGCGGTGCTAGTAATAATAATAATAATAATATAATTCTAACCTGACAAAATAAAATATATGGTATTACCTATATTCTTAAACAAAAATTTATCACTTAAAATAACAATCTCCGAAACTAGTTGAATTTAGGAGTTTAGAACATATAATACTAGAGTAAAAGAAAGATATTATAGGCTGAACTTATATAATATATAGTTTTGACTAAGACAAAAAAATGTAATATTGTTGAAGAAAGAGAAGAAAAAAATCAATAGTATATTTAGACACAAAATAAAATATAAATTAATTATCTGGAATAGATAAAGAGTCTGAATAGATAAAGAGTCTGAATATATCTAGTCTTTTCTGAAAGTTTTTACATAAATCCTGGTTTCTTTATAAAAAGAAAGAAACAAATATATTTAAGATTGAATATTTGATTGGGTCTCAACAATGATTTCATCCATGTTGAAACAGCGCGAATTTCTGAGATTTGTTTCCTTTTATTAATTCCAACTCGTCCACAATTTGAAGAAATAAACATTCCCTAGTTCATCCCCAGACATTTAACTTTCCATTTTGTGTACTTGCACTTTACTTTCAAGGCATTGTTCCACTTTAAAATTAAATTTAGTTGGTAGCCACACAGATTTTGCTTCATGTTAAAATAACACCGAGGAAGAAGACCCTAATCTTCTTCAGAAAGTGTTCCAAGAATCAAATTTTAAAAGGTTATATTTTCTTCTAATTCCAAAGAGAGAACTAATATATTAAAACAAAAGATAAAATGTTAACTATAGACTAGAGATGAATATAAAATAAAATGCAAATTTAATATAAATATTGAAACATATGTCAATGAATATGAACAATGTTTCTTAAAAGAATTAAAATGTTTATTTCTATCTGTTAGATTTGAAATTTGCGCTATATTGGAGGTATTTACATCACGTGTTTTTCTTTTCTTACTTATTTTACAATCGCGAGACCCGCCACTCACTTGTTTACCAAATCTGCGCAGTGCTCATGCCTCGAAATAAATCATGGCCGACATTGAAAATAAATAGAAAAGTCAACAAACTTCTTAGAAGGATAATTAATATGTTTTAGTAAAAAGGTAAGTGTTCTTCCTTAGGTAAATATTCCTTATTTAAATTATTTAAAACAATGTTATACGTTCTTTCTTCCGTCCTTTTATTTTTGAATGGATGTAAATAGTATTATTTGTCACGCCGGCAACACAGTGTGTTAAGATACGGCCGAACTTTGAAGTGCATAATTTCAAACGAAAATAAATTGCAAACTATTTAAAAAATTAGAAAAATATAGGGAAATACATAGTGGGGTGGCAAATAACGTTACAGTACACCACTCATAAAATAACTTAAATCTAGAACAGACACAACACCCAGAATCCAGCAGTTAATTTATCACTGTGAAATGGGGAACACCCGAATTTATATATGATTTTTTTTGCATGCCGGAAATCGAACCCAGTATCCTTAACTTGGTGGTAAGACACCATATGGACTATGATTATTATTATTATTATTATTATTATTATTAGCACCACGTCTTACTAACCGTTCGGGTTATACTCACTTACGCTATTGTGTAATGGTAGGGTGATTGTGAGATGAAATGGAGGACCTACAGTTTAACGTGAAATCCGAACCACGGTGGAGCTTTGGCATTCCCCACATTAATAATACTAATAACTTATATTTGTTTTATTATATTCGATTCAAAGGAAAATGTATCTAACAAAAAATATTATGCTTCTGAAATAATTTTAATTTATTTTTAATATAATATTTAATACTAATTTATATATATAAATAACCCAAATAATATGCTAATCGATAAGACCTGTCGAAGATATAAACTTTACTGGCGAGGCCACTTTGATACCGCACATGCTCATACTTTGTACGTTCTCTTGAGAATGCCGCAAAATAATATGTTCTCCGCATCGCAAAATGTTTGCTCATAAAGTGTTATGTTAGTGTGTCATTGGTCGCCATAACACTTCCCTAGACCCGCATTTTTCGATAGCCAACAACCAGACACTTGCGTTTATATTTATATACACTCGCTCTTGCCAGGGGTATCAAAGTCGATATTTGTGGTTTTAAAATTACTTGAATTCTTATTCTACTCTCCGTTTACCTTACTTGTTTCCACTATGGAATAACCCGCTTCAGTGGCTGAACGGTTTAAGGAGTCACTCTTGCTTTAGACTGGCCTGTTGATATACGAGGAGATCGGGGTTTGAATTCCAGTTGAGTCTACCGAGGGTAGTTTGTCCTAAATAGTTTTCCATCCGCCTTATATGTAAAGGTGGCTAAATTACCTATAAATTGATTCTTTTACCAACCCTACCCCACTAGAGTAATTATCATATATGCAAAGGTAGTAAGACGCGGTGATAAAAAAAACTAATATAGGCTATGATATAGGCTCATAGTGCAATCAATTAAGGTAATAATGCTAAATTCAGAATACAGGGAGTTTAACTTAAAGGAAGCAATCTTACCTTGGCGGATTACATTATGGTCTTGTCTCACAAGCTTATACCATAGTGGAATAATGCAAAGTAAGCTTGCTACCTTTCATACAGACACCCTTCGTCTATCATGTAAGTATTTTTGGATTTATTAGCAACGCGTCTTAATACCCGTTAGGACTATACACTTTTGTACTAATTACGCTAATAGTTTTAGGATTAGGAAGGTTATATTTAAGTAAGTTTACCGGCATTTGCGTGACAGGAGAGTTGAAAACCATTTTGTAAAAACCATACTTAGTACACCTGACCTATATTTGAACCTTGATCTTCTCATCATCGGCAATTTAGTCTACTGCAAGAGTAGGCCTGTCACCTTGGACCACGCGGCCACCGTAGCGGGTCATATTAAACCCATGTGTATAAATAATATTTTCTTATTTATTTATTGTTTCACAAAGCTGTAAAAAAATCCTTAACAAAAACACTTTTTCTATCTGAAATATTATTGCACTTACAATATTTCAAATAGTAATTTTAATATTTTTAATTATAACAAAGTGTAAAGTTTCGTAAGCTTGTAGCATGAAAGCTCATGTTTAATCTAATTTTTTTAATTTTAGATTTCAATAAGCCTAAATACCATTTTATGACTGTATAAGTTTAGCAATTTATAAATGATCCTTTACATTTTTTAAGCCAAAACCATTTCTATAGACCTAAGATAAGCCGTTAATAGCCTTAAACAGAAATTTAAGCTCGGTATTATGGTGTAATCTGTCGTAGGTTCAATATACAGATGGAATTATCCAGTTCAATTTCGACAAGGATCAATGGAAGGAATTTTCTAAATTACAATCTTCCTTAATTTCTCTGGGTTAGTTCTGGTGTAATTTACCATAATATATACTAAAATAAATTAATATTTTTATGTGAAACGCTTAAAATACACACTATTTAAAAACATATATATTTTAAAAAGAGTATAAAAACCCTATTAACATTCATAATAAAACAAATATTTAAAATATGTGCCACTTTATTAATTTATGTTTTGATATAGTAACAACAACAATAATATACTAATATAACTAGGAATTTTATTTTGAATATTTAAAACACGTTTTTTCAAAGATAAAATATAATTGTCTAAAAGATTACCGATTGGAGATGAGAATCAAACCATGGACATTAGAATGTGTTCTTTCATGCTCTACCCTTCAGCTGTCTGAGTTTATTTCGTATCCACATATGTAAGACAAAGAGTCAATATGTAGTATTTTGAGAAAGATTTGGAAACATAGAGCTACGACTAGCTTTTTCCTGTAACAGATTTCTGGGTTTAAGAATTGTATTTTGTTCATATTTATCTGTGTTAGTTATATTAGTTTATCCAAATTACATTATCAATTACATTAAAATATTTTAAGTGCCAGAATGAAGCTTGATTTTTAATTGTAAATTGTGATTATGTGTGGGGTGGAGGGGGGGCGGAGGATGCTTTTTAGTTCCTGAGTACATTTAAAAAATTATTCATAATAATATAATATTTTATCAAAATTAAAACAAGTATGATTTACAGTAATCGATGAATTTATAGAATCTATTATTACAGGGTTCCCGATGTTATTTAAAAGTGGTTTAGGTCTCTAAGCAAAGATTTTGAGCTATGGATTCGCACAAAAAACACAAAACGCCAGAACTCAAGTTGGGTTCACTACAAACCCCGTTATTTGGAAAACCAATAAAGTTGACTTGGGGGATTTTTCAACTGAGCACAAAGACTAGTAATATTTAGTGTTTCCTTGAATTTGTAAAATAATTTGTAAAGCAGTAATAATTATAATTCTATTTGCTAGTTTCTAACACAAATAGGTTCACTAGCATCTGTGACTGAACTTGAAGATAACTCAAAATCACTCCTAATTCACTCACAAGCGAATACATTTCGAAGCAATCGCACATCAAACAAGTCCATCTATTTGTTTGCTGCTCGCTATATATAAAAAATAAGGTTTTTTAAATATAGAAAATCGATAAGATTCAAACCTGCTACGGTGGCCGCATGGTTTAAGAATTCAATATAGGAATAGATTAGATCACCGATGACAGGGAGATTGGGGTTCAAATCCCAATTGGATGTACTAAAGGGGTTTGTACCAAGTGATTTTCCACTCTCTCTACGCAAATGCGGATACACTTCTAAATTCAATCTTCCTCATCCTACATCATTAGCATAGTTAGTACATGTGTGTATAACTTGAATAGGTAGTAAGGCGGGAGGCTGAAAAAATAAGAAAAAGAAAGTTCAACCCCTTTTCCCCTAAAATAAATAAATAATATTTAGCACCGCGTCTTACCACCCGTTCGGGTTATACGCTCTAAGTACTAATTAATTACGCTATTGGATTAGGAATTGGGAAGGTTGAATTAGAGGAAGTGAACCCGCATTTGCGTGGAGGGAGAGTGGAAAACCATTATAGGAAAAACCACCCCAGTTCACCCGACCGAGATTTGAACCTCGATCTCCTCGTCCTCAGCAGTCGAGTTCAACACGACAAGCGCGTTAGCCAACTACGCCACTGAGGCGGGTCCTAAAATAAAGAAATGGGTTTTTTTATTTGCAGAAATGGACAGATAACAACTTGCCCTTATCCACACGGGGAAGCATACCTGTAAGTCTACTCTCGCCCGGCCCGTATCGGTGAGCATGCAGAATAAACGTCAGGCTTGTCTAGTGTGGTTTTTTTCCGATGACAGAAAGGTTTGAGTTAGCATTTTGGACAGGTAGGCTTACATTGAGGCTGTTTTCTCATATTTTGTTTTCCATTTTATCCACATATAAGTATGGACCCATTTTCTCTTAATGATACATTACTTATACCTCAACTTAGTTAAATTCAACCCACTTCAGTGGCCGAATGGTATAAGGCGTCAGTCTCATGTTAGACTGCTGAATATAGAGATCGGAGTTAAAATACCGGTTGCGATTACTGAGGGTGAGTGTTCCTAAAATATAGTTCCCCACTCTCATTCCACGCAAATGCGGGTAGATTACCTCTAAACTGCTTCCTTTCAAATCCCTACTCCATTAGAGTAAACTATATATATATAACTTACTCTAATGGAGTATATTTATAAAGACGAAAGCTCTGACTCACTGAAGCATCGACGTAGGACTCTCTCCCAAACCCCTAGACCTGGAATATTGAAATTCGGCAGCGAGATTACCTTCATGTTTTAGGCACCCGATAAGAAGTTTTGCGATATTCAACTCCTAATGGGGTGAAACGGGATTTGAAAGATTGTGTTTGTCATAAACAAAATTGATAGAGGAGCTAGAAAGATTAAACTTGGCAGAAAGGCAGAGGAATTTTCCTAAGCAACCAGAAAAATCTAAAAAATTGAAATTTAAAATAGAGATCCAAGAAATTGAGGGCTTACAGTTTTAAAAAAAAAGACTTTTCAGATGAGGTAAAAAATTAATATTTGTCAGACAGGTAGAGAGACGTGGTATAAAATTTAAATTTGACATACAGTCAACTCTAGATAACCCACTTTGTATTAACATTTGAAATTTCTGGGCAAGAGTTGTTTAAATGAAGAGGGAGGGGTTACAATTTTGAAAACTAATAGAAACAACTATTTTTCCGTGTGATATACAACTGAGTTTCAGCGATAAGGTATAAAGAACATTCCAAATAACAATAAAATACTTAAGATTCTAAAGGGAGAAAATAGGGGGTGGCGGAGAGAGCAGAATAGTGTTAGGTAAAAAAAGCCTTTTGAGGGAGGCCAAAAAAATTGTGATTTTCCAAGTATTTAGAGGGATGATGCCAATAACAATATGAATTTCAAATATTTATTATTTACAAAGATGTTGGTGAAATGGAGATTTTCAACATTCCCAAAACTAAATCATTAAATTACTTTACAGTGTGGTAGGAGATTGAAATTTGTCAAGTGGGTATAAGAAACACCTTAAACAACCATGAATGTCTGATCCCTAAATTTCAAAATGAAGGATAACTAAATAAGGAAACGGTTTCCCTCAATATTCCTTAACCAAAATAAAAAAACACTTTTTGGTGGGATATAAAATAGTATTTCGACACGTAAATAAATAGACATTCCCGGAGATCCGGACGACGTCCGAATATATCTAATTTCAAAATTTAAGCCCAAATTTAATATCTCGAAATTGATATAACTTTTATAGAACACTACTTTCATGTGTGGGTTTTACAAATTTTAACCTTTATAGAGTTTTATTTGATTTGCTCTTTTCCCTTTTTACACTTTTTTTTCCCTTATTACCATTTTTATTATTTTAATACTTTTTTCTCTTAAAACTTAAAAAAATAGGTAATAAGTTTATCCTATTTTTGTACTTTTTACTATTTTTGCCCTAACCTAGTTCTCCCGAGCAAAGCCGGAAAATTCATACTGATAAGGTAGTAAAACGCATGATAAAAAAATTAAATAACCCAATCGGGTAGTAAGAAGATTCAAAATAATAAAACATTTTACGAAACAGGTTTATTTATAAATAAAAATTAGTACACAATGAAGAAAATTACACAAGAAATCATTCCCTTTACTCAGCTGAACTTAATTCAGTCAGTAGTTGAATTGAAGATCACGCGTTCGAAAATTTTAGCATTGGTGATTTTTTTTAGCGCTGTGTCTTACTACCCGTTTGGGTCATATACACATATGTACTAATTACTCTAACGTGTTGAGGTTAAGCAAGGTTGAATTTAGAGGAAGCGTTTTCGAATTTTCATGGAGGTAAGAGTGGAAAACCATTTAGGAAATACCCCCTTCAATACACCCGATCAAGATTCAAACCCCGATCCCCCAGTCATTGGTTGTCTACTGAAGTCTATTTCAAAAGTGACGCCTGAGACCATTCACCCACCGAAGTGAGTTTATTTGTTAATTTGATGCTGCACCTTTCACAAACATGGATGTGGGACTTGGGTTTGTGTCTTTTCGTACATAAGTTAATTTTTAAGTACTGTGATTATATCATTAATTTGACTATAAAATGAACTTTAAATTGGGATGTAAGGGAAGGAAAACTAGGTTCAATTTTTTTTTTCAATATTTCCAACCAAAAATATTTTGGGCTAAAATTTAAAAATATGTTGCTTCATAAGATACGATCTGTTCAGTATTTAACACACGGTAATATCAACAGTTCTTGAATTTCTGTAATAAATATAAAAGCGTTTGAAAATAAACTTTTAAAATAAGAAGAAAAAG
This sequence comes from Timema shepardi, assembly GCA_902151425.1. Lineage (NCBI taxonomy): Eukaryota > Metazoa > Arthropoda > Insecta > Phasmatodea > Timematidae > Timema > Timema shepardi. Next base: position 245,576 of record CABFVX010000347.1, read on the forward strand.
TTACAGGTGCTTAGGACGATATTTGGTCCAAAAAGAGATGAGTATACTGGGGAGCGGAGTAGGTTACATAATGATGAGTTTTAAATGTGTACTCATCACAAATCTTTGTTAGAATAATTAAGTCTCACAGGTTGCGGTAGGCGGGACATGCAGCACGAATGGAAGTCTATAAAACCTTGTTCAGGGTATTGACTGGCAGACCCAGTGGGAAGACATCTATTCAGATGGGAGGAAAACATTAGAATGTATCTTAAAGAGATGGGGTGTAATGAGGTGGACTGGATAGAACTAGCTCAAGATAGTGACATGGAGTAATGAGAGGGACTGGATAGACCTATCTCAAGATAGTTACTGGGAGTAATGAGGTGGACTGGATAAAACTAGCTCAAGATAGTGACATGGAGTAATGAGGGGGACTGGATAGAACTAGCTCAAGATAGGTAAATAATGTAATTAGATGGACTGGATAGAACTAGCGCAAGATAGGTATAGGGTGTGATGAGGTGGACTGGATAGAACTAGATATAGATGGGGATATGGTTTAATGAGGTGGACTGGATAGAACTAGATATAGATGGGTATATGGTTTAATGAGGTGGACTGGATAGAACTAACTCAAGATAGGTATAGACTGTAATGAGGTGGACTGGATAGAACCAACTCAAGATATTGATAAGGTGTACTGAGGTGGACTTGATAGCACTAGCTCAAGATAGTGATATGGAGTAATGAGGGGGATTGGATAGAACTAACTCAAGATAGAGATATATTTCATACTTTTGTGAGTGTGGCAATGAACTTTCAAGTTCCCAACGCTATAAAGTTGATAGGTAAATAAGAAAATTGAATTAATTAATAAATACTGAAACAGTATTTCAAATATAATGCAATAAGAAAATTCTCATAAAATGTAACTAAATACTAATCTTAACCTGAGCTCCCTTCAATCCCACTTTATGAACCCTAAATAATAGTAATAATAATAATGTACATTAATATTCTTGATCCTCAACGTTTGATAAAGCACAGCTTGAAGAAGGAAACTGTTCACTGAATGTTTCAAACCAAGCTGTCCTCGTCTCGTTCTGACATTGTTCTAACTGTGCCGTGTCCAGCCCTGTTTAGAATTGCTTGGATGTACCACCCATATATACACGTGTGTGTGATGCGGGGTAGGGGGGTCGGCTCGTCGTATAAAATAATAACCAACAATATAGAACACGTACAATTGTCATATCTTGGGGCAAAGCCATACAGTTTGACGCTTTCTGTTTCTTTAAGGGCTAGAAAAGTGGGGTGCGGCGTAGGGAGGAAGGTGGTTAGAAAAAAGGTCAAAATGTGAGGAACAGAGATGGAAGTATAGGCAATACATGAGACACTGGAGTTTCGTGTAGCAATGGTATATGTGAAGATTTGTTTGTCAGTCTTATTATATATATATATATATATATATATATATATATATATATATATATAT
>CABFVX010000347.1:256319-295304 GCA_902151425.1 Timema shepardi
GGGGGGGGGGGGGGGGGGGGAGGTGGAAGGGAGGATACCTCATGAAAACCCTAGATACTAAGTTTTAGCTGATTGGTAAAATGGTTTTGGCTCTAGGCCGAGGTACGGACAGACGTACCTCACAAAAACTAATTTATTTTTCTGTTTCGGGGGGTCACGTAACGTCGACATTTATCAAAAACTCAAACTAGATTATTTATTTTGTGATCACAATATTTTTCTTTCAAAAGGGTCGAGAGACAGTAAATTAAATTATTTTTTTCCAAAATAAATAGAAAATCAATAACATACTAATTCAGTGTATATGGCACGTTTGGTATAATCTGCCACGCATCATAGTAACGACGACAGTTCTTTAATATCTATCACAATCTTCGTGGAATTTAACAGGATTTTCTCTCTCCATTTAAAAAGGTTTCTGTTTAAATGTCACGATGCTCATTAAAGATATTAAAAAATGGGTGCGTGGACTGAAAGTCAATCTCATTTAATATGATTTGCCTTCACAGGGGGTTTGAGCCTCAGCTAGGTGTTCAGAGTTTCCCTCTCTGGTTTCCAAATCTCCATCCACACTAATGCTGTTACCTTGCATCTGAATTCTACCTAAGCATAACTAAAGGTGAGTATCCCAGAAGAATAGTAAGACACGGTAGAATTAATTTTTTAAACACACTGTTATATCAAAACTCATCTTGCAAACTCACTCAATCGGTATTTCTATCAATAACTACAGCTAAAAATAAAAATTTGTCTTCATTGTTTATTTACATTACATCTTACTGATGCCCAAGCTATTACTCACGGGTAGTACACAACAGAGCATGTTCCATCACTAAGCTATTGACGCCCAAGGTGGCATGGTGATCTAGGGGTAAGGTGTCTGACTTTTGTGCTGAGGGTCTGGGGTTCAATCCTTGGTCCCGACACAGAATTATCTGATTGCCAAATCCTTCCTTTACTTCTGACGTGTATTAATCACAACTTGTGAATGTGTGGAATGCCAGGCCTCTACCGTGGTTCGGATCCCACGTTAAACTGTATGTCCTTCATTTCATCTCACAATCACCTTACCATTACACATTAGCGTAAGTGTGTATAGCCCGAACGGGTAGTAAGACGCGGTGCTAATATTGATAATATTGACGACCAAGCTATTATTCTAAGCCAGTACACCACATAGTGTGTTCTACCACTGAGTGACTAACGCTCAAGCTATTACTCCAGGCCAGTACACAACAGAATGTGTTCTACTACTAAGTGGCCGAGACCCAAGCTATTACTCCAGACCAGTACACAACAGAGCCTGTTCTACTACTACGTAACTGAGCCCAAGCTATTACTCCAGGTCAGTACACAACAGAGCCTGTTCTACTACTACGTAACTGAACCCAAGCTATTACTCCAAGCCAATACACAACAGAGCATGTTCCTCCTACTGAGTGACTGACGCCCAAGATAATATTCCAAGCCAATACACAACAGAGCATGTTCCTCCTACTACGTGACTGACGCCCAAGATATTAATCCAGGCCAGTACACAACAGAGCATGTTCCTCCTACTGAGTGACTGACGCCCAAGATATTAATCCAGGCCAGTACACAACAGAGCATGTTCCTCCTACTGAATGACTGACGCCCAAGATATTATTCCAGGCCAGTACACAACAGAGCATGTTCCTCCTACTGAGTGACTGACGCCCAAGGGATGAACCTTCCCGAATCTCTCCGATTGTCCGTTATAATTCTTCGTTCCACTTTGACAGCTCCCCCCAAGAGGGACGAAACCTCCCCGAGTGACAAGAACAGACACATCTGCGGACCAAGGGTGGGCGTGGGAGAGAGAACGAAAGAGATATGCCGGGAATTAAAGGAACCGATCGTTCCTCACCACGGTCTTATGATGGACGTCTGCAGCTGGTGCCTAGAGCTGGGCCCAAGAGAAGAATTTCTTCTGGTATTGTTTGGATTGATTTGATGTATTCCCTTTATAGCCATTTGTTTAAATTTTTAAATATATCTGTTGATATTAATGGATGTTTTTGTCAAAATTAACTTATAAAACACAAATATTTTTTGTGGTCAGCATTAATAACATTTTACTAGAGTATTAATATTGTTATTTTATATGTATTGATAATATCTAAATATAAATTACAGCTGTAGATCACGTGTCTTAATGTATGAATGTATGAAAGTAGAACTAGTAACTTTTTCTGACAGATAAAGAAAACCCTTCCTATGAAATTGGATTGGGTTAATCTGGCTAGTCATATTTATCTTCTCTCTCTTTCTTATCTATGTTAAGATACTGAACTATTAGTTCCATCAAATGTCATACAACATGCTAGTCTGATTTCGAAATAAATCTACCATTATCTTAAGATACATACATACTACAAAACCTTTATATTTCTTTAATTGTTACCTTTAATTTAATACACACGCTGTTTCTGGACTTTATGTCCGTACATAAGCCATATTATCTGTAGGCAGAAAGAAACAGAAAATCCTTGTGAAAAAATGTCCGTAAAAGTCATATTGCACCACTAAAAGTAAGTTTAAGTTAAACGCTGGGAGTATGCAACTCGAAGTACGTACGTGTGCAGCAATTTGAATATAATTAGGTGGGTAGAAATGCCCGGCCACGAACAACGTTGTCGATGGGTGAGCCCGCATCAAATGCAACCGGAAACTGTTGTAACCAAGTCGGGGAGGCAGTTTTAAACACCCGTTTTGATGTAACCGCCTAAAAATATGCAACTTGTCGTACATGTATGTACTTACAGCTGCCTAGTCCTGGCATTGTTGCGTCTAGTGTCCATTTATATTTAGTAATGAAAGATGATTTTACGAACATTTTATTACTAAGATTTTCGGTTTCTTTCTGCCCACAGATGTTGTTGTTCAAGTTTGGGCAAAGAGTTTAGAGACACCCTGGTATATTTATACATTTGCACCGCCTTTTATTACTCGTTTGTGTTATAAGCATTCATACTAATTATGCTAATGCGTTAAGGTGGATGAAATCTTAATTTTTTTTAAATGCACCACGTTTTTGTGGAGGGAGGGTGACAAATCATTTAAGAAAAGCCCTTAAACCCACCTGATCGTAATTATATGAGACAACTGATGTAACTTTCAAAGAATCACATATCTATGTAGCTAAATATTTTTTTTATTTTTGCCCCTTTTATTTTGACACGTCACTATCGGGCTGATTATAAAAATGATACTATTTAGAATAAATGTACTCGCATGTACATGGAGGTGAGACATTTAGGGAAAGCCGCCATTAGTACAGTCTGTCTTGATTTTTGAAACCGAACTACCCATATTCAGGCAAACCTAAAACAAATTATCTCTAAAAAAAATTATGGGTGCGCGCCTAGACAGTTGTATATGACTGTATCAAAAAGGAATTTGCGAAATATTGGTGGATTGAAAATGAAGGCAATGGAAGTATAATATGTAATTTTAAAGGTTAAATAAAATAAAAAGAGGGAGGAAACTGGAAAACACTTATTGAATTAAGGTAATAATAATCATGATTTTATTTGGTATCATAGGTGGGATTTTATCCTTTTACTGATGCGTTTTTACATCTCGGATAGACATACACTTAATCTTATTGAGAAAGTCTATAAGTACACATATAAACCTTAAATGCGTGGGTGTATGGTCAATTATAATACTATATCCTGAACGAGATGCAACAGTTGAACATCATCATCAATTCATCATCATCATCATCGATTCGACCTCCTACAAGCCACAACAAAGGGGAGACCAGTCAATCTAGAAACACATTAATTCTCCTCGTGACAAGCCACTTGCTCGTATTAATGTCCCAGGTTTGATTGAGAGAAGCTGTGTGTATCTGTCAGGGGGGACGGGCGTTGTTCAGCTCAAAGAGAGGGAGAGCCGAGACGAACACAAGTTATTGTACATGGCGAGGCTAGTTCAGCCAAGTCACCTTAGCTCCGTAAGGGCAAAGCTGGTTTGACGGGAATGTACTAGTCAACTGTTACCCTCTCACCAGTTTTGGTGGTCGAGTGATCTTAGGTGTCACTCTCACCACAGACTGGACTGCCAACGACGGGAAGCTCAAAGTTTGAATCCCGGTCAAAAGTACTGAGAGCATTTTTTTCCTAAATAGTTTTAACACACTCTTTCCACATAAATGAGGATATACTTCCTCTAAAATTAATCATTAATCCCTTACACATTAGTGAAGCCAGTATATATGCGTATGTCCCAGATGGGTAGTAAGACTCAGTGTAAAATAAAAAATACATAAAAGTTGTTCCACTCACCCCAATATCCATTTGACCAAACATTCACACAATGCAACGAACGAATATATGTTTACTGGCTTTTAAAGGGAGAGTTTTTGATACTGAATGTGGGGAAAACCATTTATTAGTACAGTCTTGTCAGGCGGAGCTATCCCTGGTAACAACCCACTAATCTCACCCCTGATACTGATAGAAGTGGATTGGTTTCGATTTCCAGAAAAGCAGGACAAACTATAATATTTTGATTGGGTTTGTCCCCTTACACTTAAGAACCCATTCCATCCTCACGAATGAGTAATTCCATGCTAAATTTTAGCTTTTTAATTTTTCTGGTTTATTACCTATCCAAACTAGTGGCCAAGATGTCTAGGGCATTAATGATTCAGTAAAACCGATTACCGATTGTTTAAAATAATTGTTTATGCTACGATTATTTACACCTATTAATCCCGATTATCGATTATTTATTAATAACTGTTGGGAAATATGCTTAATAAAATGAAAATATTTAATGTAATTAATACAAAAATAGTGTATGCACACAAAAATATTTTATACATAACCGGTGAAATTTGGAACTAGATTGTTAGTTTTATCAAACGGTATGAACTTAGATTTCTTTATCTAGTTAGGCCTATGTAATCTTTGCATGGTCTGCAACCCAAACGAAGTGTGTGTATAAGTGTGTTTTTTTATCACTAAACTTCTATCTAGAATATTTTAATTTAAATTTTACTTAAAAAAACGATTAATCGACACAATAATTGCCGATTACGATTAATTACCGATGCACTAATAGTCGCCCGATAAATATTCATCGTTATCCTCATCGATATTCTCCTAATGTATATATACATTAACCATAGTTCGGGTAGCTCGTATCCCAACAAATTGAGAAAGATAAAACTTTTAAAATACTTATATAAAGAAACCAATGGGCGTACATCTCAAGCGTATTTTTCTACACACACACACACACGCATGCATGCAAACACACACGTACACACATATATATTTCATCTTACTTGAGTTATTGGTTTGAGTTTTACCCCAAACTGGTGGTAAATAGTCTTAGACATCAGTCTTACATGGTTAAAAAAGACATTCAAGGTGCATAACTTCATGTTTCTTTAAATAGCTATATAAAGTTCAGTTTTTTGTAGGTGTCTTGATTTTAGATATAATCACATCAAAAGTAAAGAGGTATATTGTGTAACGCAACAAATAAATATAAAAATACACCCCGAGATACAAACCCTCAGGTTTACCTAAGTTTTTATGCAAAATGTCTTGGTCACTTAGTTACAGTGAATTTGCATTATATATTAGTTTGATGATTTACTTTGCTAGTTTGGAGTTTTAGCTGGTTTAAAATTGGAGAGGTAATTTATTTGTTTGAATAGTTATCTATGTAACTGAAATATCCAATAAAATAAAGATGAGTAATGTTACCTGAATAATTGTTATATTTTCCAAAGAAACTCCTTTCTTCCGATTAATGTGAATATGATACAACCAAACAAAATTTAGTTCCTCTTTGGATTTTAATTTGAAACTTTTCCTTGGCGATTCAAGTTAGATAGAAAACAAATTAAAACTATACTAAACAATCAATATTAATCATAAATGTAACGTGTTCACGTGGTTAAGGCATCACGCGTAAAATATATGTATTTTTGTCAACACGCCCGAGGTTCAGACTTTTAAGTTCCCTTAAGGTCCTTTCACATGATAAACCATATCCATCCGACTGTCTCCATAGGCCAGACCTTTTCTCTGCATTATAAATTGATCACAAGTATAATTAAAAAATATTTTTTATAGAGCTGTCCGCGTATTTGTGGAAAAATATATCTATGTGGATCAGACATTACACGCACGCCTTTAAAAAAAGACATTGAAATTAAAGTACTTTGGTTATAGTCTTTGTATTAAAAAGAAAAATATGTTTATTTTAAATATTGTCATGTAACAAAAATACTAATAAACGCAAATAATTGAAATTTGTCTACTTAGGATAGCTATATAGGTTGTAACTTGATAGAATAATATATACTCTAAAAAAATACATAAAAAATACAAATAATGGAATAATTTTAAGCTTAACAAATTATTTCCTCTTTCCATCATTTAAAAATTCAAAATCTGGCCTTAGTTGGCCACAAATCATTTTCCACGTACCTTTTATTTTATAGCAATCTGTGTATCCTAACTACGCGTCAATAGATTTGTCCCATATTTCTGGTTTTTCCTCTACTAAACTAATTAAAATTTCTACGTCTACTTGTTCTTGTTCTTTTGTCTTGCGTGGCTACTGCAACTATACACTCTTCAGCAAACCTCGACAGCAAACCAAGAGACCACTCGGACGACTAAATACCCGGATCATGTGAAGACATTCATTGCACACTGTGGTCCGCAAACACCCGTCCGAGATTCGGAGGTTTAAATCAGGGAGATCCGGACGATTTCCGAGCTCGGACGGTGATTCGCCCGTGTCCGGATGGTGTGAAAGAACACGTGCCTTTCCATACATCTCTATCCGTCCGGGCGCCGGATGGGGGAACACCCGGACCGTGTGAAAGGAGCCTAAGTATTGTATGTCAAAAAAATATTTTTTCTGAGTTTCTTGGTTTTTGGAGTTCTAGCGTTTACACATACATTATATTTTATTTTAAATGATTGGCTCTACCCAGTACCAACAATTATTTATAATTTGTAGTCAAAGTAAACACATTTATGAGAAAAAAATATCCAAGAAACATTTGATAAGATACCTAAACTAAATAGAAAACTAGAATCGCAAACCAAACACCACAGGTGTTTGACATGATATCCAATCATATAGCCTTAAACTTAATAAACTTATTTTACTAACGATAATATTGCAGCCCTGGTTTAAGGCTTGGTACTATATATTATATTTAAACATTCAAAAGCTTAAGCTAAAGTTTGTACTAATAATGATAATTATGTTTTTCGTTAGATGTTAAGGCCATCTTTTTTATTACACTTTGCTCCTTAATAAAAAGCATGTTCATACTTTTGTGCCATTAATATAATAGCTAAAACTTAATTTATAATGTGTATAAAAAAATTATAAAAATAAAATATCCACTATATAGTTCTTGACACAATTGCACATCTATGGATATATTAAAGTAAAAATGATAAAAATAGAACAAAATGAAGGAAAGAAAATAATATCAAACACATAAGCATAGCACACATACGTCATTTTACATACTATACGTTATTAATATAATATGCATATTTAGAGGCATTGGAAATACACTAGTGATATTTGTTTTTAAAGGACATAATTGATTTTAAACCAAAACTAACTATTAGTAAAGTTTGCTACTGGGCACTGCTATACTTGGTTTTAAAATGATAATTTTGTTTGTAAAGAATAAAATCAGAGTATAGCTTCCAATATTATTATTATTATCACCGCGTCTTACTACCCGTTCGGGTTGTACGCAATTACGCTAATGTGTAATGGTAGGGTGATTGTGAGAGGAAATGGAGGACCTACAGTTTAACGTGGAATCCGAACCACGGTGGAGGCATGGAATTCCCCACATTCACAAGTTGTGATTAATACACGTCTTGTCAGAGGTGAAGGAAGGGTTTGGTAATTATATAAATCTGTGCCGGGACCGAGAATTGAACCCCGGACTCCCAGCACAAAAGTCCGACACCTTACCCCTAGACCGCCAGGTCACCAACTTCCAATAGAGATTCTAGATTAAGTGTTTTATTTTATTTTTATAGCATCCTACTTATATACATTCGCATTTAAATGTGACACTTATTAGTTACCATTTTTTTCCCAATTAATGTTAATAGATAGTTATAGTATTTCATAGCTATGTAATAACACAAGCCGAGTTTTGAATGTTAGTAATTTTAAAATACTATTTCATTATTAATACTGTACTGTCGTGAAATGTTATCTACCCACCAAACAGATTAAGAAGACTGTTGCTGCTGTAATAACAGTTATGTTCAAATAATGATCGTGAATAGCATCTGGACTAACATATTCTTGCATTTACAAGAAACCTGTAGCCCACTGGTAATTTCTTAATACTCCAGTTCCGTAGATTCGTTTAAAAAAAATAGATCGTCGCAATTATGAACTTCTTAACGACTTCTGGCTACACGCTGTAAAGGACACCTGGTAGGCTGACTGCTCTTGAAACTGTTCGGGGGGCCCATGGGGTTCTTTGCCCCCTCTCCCAAAATTACAACTATTTGGACGTTGTGTTCACTTTTACTTTTAAACAAACGTTTGTGGCATTTAACGTACGATTACTAAACATAGGCTTAGATCCGTATAGGAGCCAACGTCTAAACATGGAGCAAACCAGCAGAGTTAGAGGAGCTGTAAGACCTGCTGACTTGACTTGGGATACCGGGGTTCATTGCTAGCCACTTTATTTCAGAGGAAGATTGGGGGATGGGGGTGTATTTGTAGCTTCCAATCCACTTTACAGACATTATTATATATTTTCTTAAAACCCAAATTCATCTTACGTTCTTATTATTATTTTTAAGTTGCAAATAGCTGTAAGAGTCTAACCAATTGCGTCTCGTGAAGTGTTGCCAGTGTAAGCTGAGTTAGTACAATGTGAGGAACGTAGTACAGAACCTACGTATGGTTGGTTAAATGGGCACTAATTGGGTGAGAACATATCACAGGTAAAGTTATAACAATCTTTGTGTAAGCTGGAACACTGCACGTCACGAAGTCTAACAAATATTAAGAAACAATTAATATTAAAAATGTATAAAGAAAAAACTAATAATACTCTACTAAACAGATTTGCCTGGTAGTTAGCACTAATATTGATTTAAAAGTATGATAAAGGTTCTTCCGGAATACTTAATAAAGAATAGAGGATTTATCATTGCACTTTATCTTGAATATAGGTGATCTGGCGGTCTAGGGGTAAGGTGTCCGACTTCTGTGCTGGGGTCCAGGGTTCAATCCTCGGTATCGGCACAAATTCATCTGATTGCCAAACCCTTCCTTCACCTCTGACAAGACGTATATTAATCACAACTTGTGAATGTGGGGAATGCCAGGCCTCCACTATGGTTCGGATACCACGTTAAACTGTAGGTCCTCCATTTCATGTCACAATCACCCTACCATTACACATTAGCGTAAGTGAGTATAACCCGAACGTGTAGTAAGACGCGGTGCTAATAATAATAATACTAATAATATCTTATATAAAATTTGCTAAGCCCATTTACGGTCAAATAAATTACGAAGAAATGACTGAATAGATTTTGACAAACGATCACTCATATTAATTATTAGGAGTCCAGAATGTCTGGGGAAATAGTATTTTTCCAGTAAAACCAGATTTTCACATAGAACTTTCACTTTTCATTCTTTGTTTAATCACCATGGAAACCATTATTTGCTACATGGCTGTAAATCTCTAAATACAATATATCTCTTTGGCTAAAAAATAATAGCCCAATCTTTATTTGTTGGTCCGAACATATCACAATTTTATCTTTGGATGCTGGTCATAGCACATCTAAATTGAAATTCCTAAACTGGGGAAACATTTATTTTTTATTGGAATATTGCTATCGTTAATTCGCATTTAGATCAATAATTTTGGAAATAGTTCGAAAATTAAACGGTTAAGTTAGTTTAGTGAAAATATTGCCTACATTTTGTTTTGCACCTGATAAAATGATGTTTAAATATGTTTTGGTATATATTATAAGCTCAAAAACGATAGAATGACCTTTAATAATATTTAAAAATAGCCATTTTAATAATCTAAGTATAAGTTTTGATGTTAATTTTTTCATATAATAAATTTGGGGTTCATTTTAGCAAATAGTAACACAATGCAAATACAAAATTTAGGCTATGTTTCCATTTTACCGCTTGATTTTGAGGATGTGATATTTAAAAGTAATGATATGTGTACCTCATCTATCTTTCCACATTCTTACAAATACAGTAAGTTCAGCTATTATAATTATATTATATATGTTATTATATAAATAAACTGCTCATATTTCAAGAACGACTTCAATCTAGCGAAAATTTCATGTTTCATAATTATATCGTTCTATTAATAAATAAAATAGATAAGTTAAGGACTTGAAAAACCATACAAATAAATAAAAGAGTTGATTTATTTCCAAGAAAAATATAACTTCATTGTTTTTCGTTGCCCTAGAAACGTGTGTTTGAGATAAACATTTAATTTTTTTAACATCTCTCGCCTAAAATGTATAAAATACGGAAGAAATCTCGCGTTAAGTTTAAACTTCACCTAGTTGATAGCATAAACTTGTGGAAACTCTATATGAAGTGATTTTTGTGTTCAACAAATAAAACTGGTGACAATCTACGTTTCAGCATAAACGACCCGATTTGTGGTCTGGAGGATCCGTAATTCAGTGGGTGAAAACCATGTCATATTTTATCGATTTTTGTTCATTACTTTCTCTCGATAACTCGGGGAGAAAGTTTTGTGATCATCAAAAAAAATCGAACTGGAGATGGATAAAATAGGTTATGTCAACGTTTTATGAACTTTTGAAACAAAACAAAAAAGTGATTTTCGCAATGCCGTCTGTCTGTGCCTCGGACTAAAGCAGAAACTATTTACCGATTGGATTAATTGGTATTTGTGGTATTAACAAGGACCCTTGGAGGAGTTATTGTAATTAGATATCCAAGTCGGCAAGCACCATTCTTACTTGTTTAGAGATTCTCTTATCAAATTGTTGGGCAAATTAGGGTTGTCAGTATCCGATACTTTGGATCCATTACTCTTTTCCAATTTGCCATTTGCGCTAGGTTGTTTTGAGGTTCTCGATTTCTATTTACGATTGCTCAAATTAATATTATCATGAAGGTAAATTGTTGTTGCAAAATCATTACATATTAAGAGACGCCATTTTGAGTGCTTAAAGAAGCGGGCCACATATTGCAAATGTTGTTTACATGCCTCTCTGGCGTCGGTGGTTCCTTACGCCTCGTTCGGCCTTTGGGCTGTACTTTACCCCTTGCTTGGATTTTGGGTTACTTTCTTGTTCAGCGCCTAGCGCGAAAATGTCTCATTCATTGAGTTGTACTTTGTTATCTTTTGTTAAATAAAATATAACTATATTGTTACTACCTCTGCTTATTATTTATGTATAATGGAGAAAGGGGTGGGCAACAGTTGGAGAAGATAATCGAACTAAGGATTGGGGAGAAAGCCCCCATTAAAAATTTGTATACAAACACGGATTCTACCAATAGTTATTATACGTATTAAATTTTAAGGTATTTCCGATAAGTCATGATAATAATAGTAATAACATCTCCTTTATTTGGTTTAAGTTAAGGCCGGTGCCTTTTCTTACACTTAGCCCACTTAATAATAATGAACATACATTTAATACTTATGTGCAAAGAACTAGTTTATAATATTTGTACAATAATAACAATAGTAAAATATTCCCCAAATAAATGATTGTACATGTATGAACATATTTACTGAAAGTTATTAAAATGGTGCAAACTACTGTATTACCATTAAACAAAAATTAAGTTTGTTAATTGGGGGCAGGGTGCTGTTGGGAAACTATGATATATAACTGGGGGTTCCGCAAAGGTATGTTAAGGGCAGCCTTAATTGGTGTTGCCCGAAAATGTTATTAATTATTCACAGAAGCAAATTTACACTCTAAGCCCAATAGGCACGGGCCTAGGGGCGGCACATTTTGAATTACATTATCTTTATTTATTTTTTATTTCTGTTTTTAATAATTAAGTTTGAGAATTATTGACTAACAATATCAGAATAGTTGTTAAAGTCAGAATGACAATATTTATTTTTTAAATAACTGTACTTTACAATCGCTTTATAAGTGATGTCACTCTCCCCTTCTTCATAATGTTAACTCAAGCTACTGTAGAGTATGTACTATACACGCCTGATTATCTTTCGTAAAAATCTTTTATCTAATACTAACTTCAGACCCCCCTTCCCCAAACACCTCTTTCCTCTGAAACTTCCTAATACTATTACCTAAAAACATTTTTGGCTGGGAGTAGGCATATTACAACTGTGTCTAGGGGTGCCAAAAATTTTAATCCACTACTGGTTATTTAATTGTATATATTTTTGTTTCATTTCAAAGATAAATAAAATTTAAATAAATTAATATAGCATAACATGTTGACTTTCTCTGTGATGGGTAGGCAATATCGTTGGACATTTAGGCGCTGAAGAATCTCATAGAAAGGCAGACAGGCAAGAGACACAATGGATGACATTCCCAAACCAGCTTGTTCAGAACTAAAAATACATTTAAGGCCACATTACACGTAGCAGGTTGTAGAGCTGCTTTCTGACGTCGTTTTGCAGCACTGCAAGATGATCATATACCTAAATGATCGGTGCACGTATCAGAAAGTTTGCAGCGCAAATATTAAACGAGTTTGATATTTTCTGACCGGACGACTGCTTTCTGTGCCATGTAATCAATCGCTTTCTGCGCTTCCAACTTGTAGAATGTTCTACTGCGCATGCGTGCGCCTGATCGAGATAAGTTAGTACTAGACCAGAGGTTCGCCATTTTCCAAACAGTTTCGTTCGTGTGAACAACGTTCGCTGTGTTTGTATTAGACTATAGACAAAATATGCTTGTAGGTGTGTTCATTCATACGTAGGTAATTTCGGAAGTAATCAGCATCTAGCTCAGGTAAAATCGTCACAGTATGTGACACAGTGTTCGATTTTAACACTAAATTTCGACCCCACACACGTTCCTTTCTGCATTTTACAACACTACGAGATTTCAAACGTTGGTAGTACCCGTACAATATAAGCAGCTCTTCGTCTTCTTGTTGTTGAGACATCTTAGCACAAACTGAACCAGCAAAACCAAGTGCGGGCGATAAAATAACTCCTCCGCCGGGTGGCAAGATGATCATTCGTCATAATGCAGCGTGTGTGTGATAGGTAACCCAGATACGTCAGCTCGCGGTGCCGCGACCTGCTACGTGTAATGCGGCCTTTATATACTCAGTCCAACCCAAAAGGTTTCAAGCAGACTTATCTTGAATCATCACACCAGTGGTCTTCAAAGTGTGGTCCATGGTGGTCTATCAAAGGGTTCACAATATCCTCAGGAAGTTCAGGAGAAGAATGTTGATGACATACATTTAAAAAATTTGTAAATTCAAGATTAAATAATACTCGGTATTTATTTTATGAGTAGACATATGTTAGATAGAAAATGAAGTTTGTATCAACCTTATAACAACAAATCTGAACGAATTGTAAGTAATGCAAAATTATGGGAGGTTCAAATGTTCAACAAAATATTAAAGTAATATTATTAATTTTTCATAATCATTATGTAGTGTACACCAAATATTACTTTCTAATGCAATGCAATTCATTTTTGTTTTGTATTTTTTAAACTATTTATCTTTGCCAAAAATAAAATTTGCATACAAAATTATGTATTTTCTGCATTATTTAAAAATATACTCTCGTGGCCCCTTCCCTGCTCCATCTCTCTATGACCCATCAAAGGTCCCCCACTGCACCTAACTTAAGTTTGGTGACCCTCCATTACCAAAAATTTGGATCAGTTTTAGAGTCAGACTTAGCACGCCTCAAGTGCGTCTCGATACTAAATACAATACGACACATACCTAGTCCAGAATGGAACGGGTCAGTTTTGCGTACCATGTCTGAATATAGATCGGGCCCTTAGAAAATCTCAAAACTATGAATCAATCCTTTAAAGTGCATCATAGTGTAAACATGCAAGGTAATCCTAAAACCACTCAGAGTAAAAGAAGGATACACCACTTTCCAAGCTTCCAGATCACATTTTGTCAACATCCCAAGCATTTTATCTAACAAATGTAGGAGGAAAATAAAAACACCACTAAAACTATTCCGTAAGAATCCGAATATCAAAAAATAATCTTTGCACATATATTTTTATCATCCACAAAAATTCAGACGCGTTTCTTCTATTTCAACGTGACACTTTTTTCAGCAATAGCAACTAAACCCTAGCTCACGATTCACTCGCAACTTGTGCTGCTCCTGGCGGATATTATTCTAATATAAAGGCAAACCTCACATATCCCCCCCCCCCAATATAACGTCGGGTGTAAATCGGAGGAACATTTGCGAGTAAGTACCTGTACGTTGTCTGCTTCTAACGACCTGGGATGGGGGTTGTTTTGGTGGGGGATCCCTGTAACTTATTCTTCTCCGCAGCTTCCTCTTCTCTCACCCCCTCACACTTTCTACATCGCGTTATTAATTCAATGTTTTAAAATAATTACACAAACACTATACAATTACAGTTTTTTTCTTTCTTTGTTTGTTTTTCACACCAGTTTTACTGGCCGCATTTAATTACACTTGTACCCGCTTCGGTGGCCGCATGGTATAAAGGCGTCACTCTCTCAAGAGATTAATTAGACTTATTATGACAAGGAGATCTGTATTTGAATCCCTTTCGGGTGTACTGAGATTTTTTTTTCCAAAATGGTTTTCCACTCTATTTCTCCCACGAATGGGTCTACACCTCCTCTAAATTCAACCTTCCTCCTCCCTAACACGTTGGAATAATTAGTTTCTATGCGTATAGCCCAAACATAGAGTGAGACGCTGTGACAACAACAACAAACTTTTCTGGATCTCATATATGTCGATTAGTAAGAAAATTGGAATCTATGTATGTAATTTTTACTTCCTTGTAAGTCATCATTCATAACTATTGAGCAAACGGTTTGCTCAATTCCAAACTTGGACGAACCTAAGACCAGGACCACGTTGGATTTTTTTTATCGCCGCGTCTTATAACCTGTTCAGGTTATACTCATATATGATAATTATCAGGGCACGGATTTTGATAGGATGTCACATAAATATTTTATTTTTGTTCATCCCAAACAATGCCCGTGTGTGCATAAATATTATTTTCATAATTCCCTTGGGTTAAAGATTTTGTTAATAGGCTAGTTTGGATTTTTAGGTTCTATTTTCTTGGTGAGCATAATTTTAAATTAACTTTGGAATAAATTTGAGGTATTTATGTTGAATAAGTATAATTTTAATACTATAGATAGTTTATACTTGAATACATTTTCAAACATAATTTTTAACGCACTATATTTGTCTGATAGATAAGATAGATAAGAGATTATTTGCTCGCCTTGTAAAATACACATTCCTGGTGAGACTGTAACTAGGCTGGAGAGGGCTGCTATTACTTCTGAAGCAGATATTTGTAAATCAATGTTATATTTAGTCAAATGCAAGAGTTTAATTGGATGTTTTATTTAATCTTGTGCATTCATTACAAGTTTTTGTCCATATTTTTAGGTTATTTTTTATACATTTAGAGGTGTTTTTTTTAATTTTAGGTTATTTCATAAGTACTTCTGGGACCTGAAAGTTACTCTAATGGGGTAGAGATGAGGAAGGAAGCATTTTGTAGGTAGTCGACCATCCACATTGGCGTGGAAAGAGGGTCGGAAACAATTGAGGAAAAACCACCCTTGGAGGACCCAACCATCATTCGAGACACGGTCTTTCCTCGACCAGAAGGTGAAAGTCTAGCACGATAGTGACGTCTTTATACCATTCGACAACTTATGTGTGTCCACTTGATTCTTAATCTTCCTAATAACATTTTTGGCTCACAATATTAAAGTGCAATACCAGAGGATCAATGAATGATAACAAAGGAGCCTTTTCTCTAGTTATAAAGTAGATCAAATATATATTTTTAAATATTATTCACTGATGAAATTTGATTACTGGCTTTGTGAAAGATAACTTGAGGCAATTTAGTAAGTGACAAATAAGGTAGGCTGTTTCCTTGAAGATTTGGAAAATTTTGTTGCTAACTGAAGCGTGGCCTTAATTTTGCTATTTAATTAATAGTTATTAGCTTTATTTTCATTTTTTTAATGCAAACCCTTTTCATAAAATATTTATTCAAATTAAGTTAAGAATATATTTAAATAAATATAATTTTTTTTTTTAGAGAAAAATAAAGTTATTGTAAGTTATATTGAAAGGCTCGTCTTGTTAACATTTTAGTTTAATATCAGCTTCAAAGCATTTTCTATCAAATAGGTCCTCTATATACTCAATTTGACTTAATAATACTCAACATTTTGTGGGTTTTGTTGCGAGCTATTATTTGTTTGTTTGGCACATAATCTCAATCCATCCTTTCTCCCTCGCCTTTCAACCTCACTTAGCACCCCTTGGTCCTGAAGAGTGGGTGGTGGTTTAGCCCCTTAAATACCCCCTCCCCCTCAACCCTTTACTTTAGCTTCAAATTCAGGAGGTGTTGGAAGTGCATGGGTGCGCGAGTGGTTGCCTCAAGGAACAACAAAGAGAGGATGTTAGAGCTCTTGATATATTTAATAATCTGTAGTAGCTCTTTATAAAATAAAGAATTAACTAATTACATTTTTGTATAATTAAAATATCTTATTGATATAGTATACATATGTATGTATATATTTATATACGATATGTATATTAATTGACTAAAAATGAACTTTGCCTAAAATGTTTTAAGCTTTTCAAGCATAAAATTAAATCAAACCATTTTAATGAAGAAATGTTAAAAAGGAATACCCTGAAAGTGATCAATTACTGTGATCTATTAAATTATAACTTTACCTGAACGGGGTCAACTCAGCCTCGTGAGAACAAATGAGGGACTACTAGAGTGAAAAGTAGCGGCTCTGGTCTAAAAATAATATTAACGACCGCAGAGTTTGTTGTGCTGACCACATGACACATTATATATGCAGAAGTTGGCACTATCTTCACCAATAGATGGCGGCCCCTCGGTCGGTATGGTTCGATTGCGGACTGACACCATGGAGTTTTTTTGTTTATTTCATACACAAAGTTATACACAATATACTCGTATATTGCCTCATCTATTAGATAGAAAGCTCTTTAGAAGCCTACATGCCTCAAGTACTGTACATATTTAAAACTATCAACTATATTTAATTACACTTCTCACCCGAATTACCTTAACATAAGGCCTAAATAGTTTTGAGTTGAAACTTTATATATATATATATATATAGAGAGAGAGAGAGAGAGAGAGAGAGAGAAAGAGAGAAAGAGAGAGAGAGAATGTTGGCGTGGAGGAAATAAGCATGTGTTAAAATCCATAATTTTTGCAATTTTTACAGTTAAAGAATTTTGTTTTTTGGCCAATATAAATAAAATATTGTTCTAGTAGATAAGTTTTGTTCTATTTTATACAAAGTAATCTCAACAGTTCTCAAATACCTGTCGTGGATATCTTGGCATTTGAAGATAAACTTTTTAAATGAGGGAGGTTGCGGGATGGTGAAGAAATCCTGGTATAATACCGTGATGGCCATATATGTTCAAGGACTGTTGAGTTAGTTAAACTAAATGGATCTATTGAAGCATTCCTCTTTGACAAAAAGTTTTTTATTACAGAAACCGTGAATATATGGACCTTAACGCTTTCTCCCTTAATACAATCTTCTTCTCAGAATAATATTGTAATGACACATCCAAGCTTCGTTGCGCCATGGATGTCGTACTAAGTCATCCTGTCAACTGTGGCTCTCTCATATCCGACAACATCGCTAACTTACCTCTCTCCACACACACACACACACACACACACACACACACACGCACACACACACGCCTCCCGACAAACTCACTTTCTAATTAATCTCATTTATACTCCATGCACTTTAATTAATGTTTTTTTACCTGCTATTCTGATGCTTCGCTTCAAAACAATGTGGATGTGGGGTAAGCTTTTGTGAGAGGCCGCGTTCAAAAGTTAGGACTTTTGAAAATGTCTTCTGTTTCGCGAAGAAACTTCATATACTTACTAAGATTGATTTTGGTAATGTATAAAAACTATTTCGTAGATTCGCAAAATAAAACAAACATAAAATTAGTTTTAAAAAATTGTGAATTTAAATGTTTTTATAGATATGCGCTAAAACAGAGTTTATGCAGTCTAATAATTGGTTTGTAAACTGTTGTAGTCTTGTCTTCTGTATCTAAACAATTAACTGAGAATATACAAATCATAATAATACATGTTGTTCTTCAAGGATTTATAGCGTGGTATCTAAGTACCAAGAGAATATTATTATTATTATTATTATTATTAGCACCGCGTCTTACTACCCGTTCGGGTTATACGCACTTACGCTAATGTGCAATGGTAGGGTGAATCTGAGATGAAATGAAGGACCTACAGTTTAACGTGAAATCCGAACCACGGTGGGGACCAAGAGAATAAATTGAGAGTTTTTGAGAACAAAGTGTCGATAAAGAGGTACGGGTCTAGGAGGGATGAACAAGCAAGAAAATGCAGAAAGACACATAATGAAGAATTTCATTACTTGTACCCATCCTCAAATATATTAAGGATGATCAAGGCGCACAGGGGTGGTCATGTGACGTGCGCTCAACAGGTTAGTTGGGAACCCTGAAGACACAAGACCCTTGATAGAATGAGACATCGATGAGAGGGTAACGTGGAAATGTATTAGAAGGAGGTTGTGTCAAGTTAGGGATTGGATGGAGGTGTCTCAGGATAGGGTTGAACGTTGAGCTTGCGTTCTGGCAGCCATTGACTTTTGAATTCCTTAAGGACAAAATAGTTAATTAGTCAGTTGACTATGTATCATAATATAAGTTGGCATTCTGATAATATTGCGAGAAAAATGTAATACTTATTGCAATAAAATTATAGCATTTTGAAGTTTCCCTCAAATTAGTTTTATTTTTTTATTTTTTGTAAACGCGAGTCACTAAGCATTTGGATTATATGCATTTAAACTAATTATGTTAATATGTTTGTGAAGAGGAAGGTTGAATTTGGAATAAGTGAACCTATATTTGCATGCTGAGGACTGGAATGAGGAATGGAAAAACATTTAGTTAAGAAAAACTTCAGTATACCCAACCAGTATTCTAACCCTGACCTCCCCGTCATCGACAGTCTCATTATATCATGAAAGTGACACCTTAGGCTATTCGACCACAGAAGTGAGTTTAATCTGATTAATTTAATAAGTGTGCTAATTATATCCGACCACTGGCTATAAAAAAAAATCTCGTCGTATTCTCCTTGGGTAGTGGGTAGCGACATTCGCGCGGGACCCCTGGGTAAATACGTCCATAAAAACATGAACCGGGACCGTAACTCACATCATAAGGTGAGCGGTGAATAGCTCGCTATCTGGAGGGACAGGGAGGGAAAGGGGCGTTGAAGGAGGGGGGGGAGGTAGAGAACCCAGATATTAACGACACCACCGCGGATCCTGGGCGAAGAAACTCGGGCCGTCCGTCACCCGGAGATTGTGGTAATTGTAAGTTCCTAACAAAGTCATCAAAAACAGAAAACCACCTCCGCCGTTTGTCGACGGAAACAATGACGTTTATCGTCAATGGTTTTATCTAAACGATGACGTCACGGCTCCAAGATATCATTTACTCTTCTTCTGAGATATTATATGTTTAATTTATGATTCAAGATGCATTTGTACGACTAGACAAAGATTGATTAATCCTTCACCTGTTGGGAGAGAAGTATTAGTTAGAGCTCATTACATTGTTACTTTACCGCCTATCCGTTAGAGCGCTACCTACAATTGAACATATCCCCACGCACGGATATTTTTGGCCGAAAAGGGTGAGTCATTGTTTACAACTACCGTTTGGCATTTTGTCTGTCTATCTGTCTGTTTATTCTGCAATTATTGTCAAACGTACGGAACAATTTAGCCGGGACGTTTTTGAAACTATGACGAATGATGTATATATTTAATATTATTTTTTACTCTTGATGTATATTGCGGGAATGTCTTAACAACACGTGAACAACAATTATTTTTATATTTGTATTGAACCATGAATTTAATATTAGTTTGTTTTTGTCTGAATTGATCGATAAGGTAAAATGTCAACTTCAAACCCAAGGATAACATTAAGACTGTAGTAACGATAAGAACATGGAGAGGTAAAGGTTTATTGTCGACAGATCTACTAGTTATAATATGGCAAAAAAATATTTTATTTTTACAATATATATCAAAATAAAATGTAAAACTGCAAATTGAATGTTTTAAGCTATTCTTTTATTGTGTAGTATCAACATGTTTAATAATATTTAATAAATAATTAAACTAATATAAGATATTTGTAAGTCTCTGATAAGTGTAATGAGGTAATTTTAGATAAAATAGTAGTAGTTGATTGATTTTAAATGTTTTGTGTTGTGATTTGTTAGTTCCATTAAAAATTGATTTCCTTACGTATACATTAACCTGTTATGTTTGAGACCAGCATAATAATTAATTCAACCAAATAATTATCATACCCTAAAACAAAGTAATTTTATAGAAAACTCGATTGATATCTATATATGTGTGTTTTAATAATACATAAAATTAATGTATTGCTTCTTTAGTTGTATAAATATTAAATAGGATTTGCAAGTATCAAATCAACATTGATTTAATTATTTTAAATTTCCAGTGTTTTAAAACAGTAAATAGATAATTTATATAAAGTATACATTAGTCGAAACAAAGATATATAAAAGATTAAGTAGTATTTCCAACACACACACAGTTCAAAATAAATTATAGCTATTAATATTAAATAAATCAGGAAAATTTTATAGCAAAGGTCTTATTCTTCAACTAGTAAATGTATTCGAATTTTCCATGTAATCATACGTGAAGTCGTGATCTGCAGCTTTCTTTTTGAATAGATATTAGCATTATCTATAAAAGAACACTATTAATAATATTAAAACGTTATCATTGTTGGACAAAAATGTGTATTTTATAAAAGGCTTTACCTGTAAACATTGTACTCTAAAATTATTGGTAATTTTATTTGTTTTTCCGTGTCAAATATATATTTTAAACAAAATGATGAGGCAAGGAAAGATATAGTACGTAGTGAGATGGTAACGTCAACCCGCCATACAGTACTGTATTGCAGGTCACATTCACAGCTCAAACGTAAAGCTGCGAAAATTAATACTATTCATATGGGGACATATTAATTGTTAAAGTTATCGTGTTCGCGCAATCATGTAGATTTTTTTTTACATATTAACTAGTTTTTTCACGTATTAGCCTCACAGCTAGTTTGACGTGCTTCTACCTGGGAGTACACATTTTGAACCTTGCACTGAAATTTCTCGCCAAAATATTGTTCATTGTTCTTCCACAGGGCGATAAAAATATGTGTTATTTATTTAAACTACTAGAATTACCTTTCGTTGTATGTGGTGACCACGCAATTAATTGCGTTGCTACCCCAGGCAATGTTTTATTGGCTTCAAGTAAACATAAATGAAATCTCTTCCTTTTATGGATTCCGTCCCAGTTTTAAATTAATTTTTAAGAATTTAAGAAAAATCTAAAATTCCCACTTTTAGGTGCACAAGGTCTACTAATTTTAAAATTTCAGACCTTTGCGTGCGATAAATATCGCGCAATGTTCATGACAAACAGAAAAACAAACTTTATTTTATTAATATAGATAAAGTGACAATCAATAACATAATATCTTAATACAAATTGCATAGGAAACTAAAAATATATAAATGTTTATGTTTATTTTAGATATACTGTAGACAACATAGTAATGTAATAACAATGTTATATCTTGTGAATGTGTGGAATGCCAGGCCTACACCGTGGTTCGAATTCCACGTTAAACTGTAGGTCCTTCATTTCATCTCACAATCACCCTATCATTACACATTAGCGTAAGTGCGTATAACCTGAACGGCTATTAAGACGCGGTGCTAATAATAATAATAACAATGTTATTTTTACAATTAAATCATTAAGACAATTGAAAGTAGATCCATAAAAAATGTGCCAAATAATTAGTGAGATAGCAAATTGGGTCATGTTCAAAATATTAAATAACAATGTTATTTTTACTAATAAAAACTAAAAATTAAATATAGTTTGATTAGTCTACTAAAAAACAATTTTACCAACAACTAAAATTTTATTAATTTGTAATTAGTAACTTTCTTAACTGGAAAAAGTTTAGGTTTAATTAATAAATATACCATAGTAAGTGTTATGAAATTTAAAGCATGTTTATACATAGTAAGTAATTTATTTTACTATTTTCCTTACCTTTTAAATTTTAAATATACGTACTACAGTGAATTAAGCGCAAGTTGTCCATCCAAATCGCCTTCACGTCATATTCAAAACACTTTTGATAGTATAAATATTTGTCCTCTCTATTGGCGGCGAATTATTTTCTGTCTACATAAAAGTGACAGTTCCCATGTAATGGCAACATTAAGTTGTATGTGTTACTGGAGTTTGGTTGCCAGTTTTATGTGTTGGAATGTTCTCCAAACAAAATAAATAAATAAAAAAGAGTTCTACAGGTTTTGGTAGAATGTGTCGATTGAAGTTGCTAGCACCAGAAGAAAAACTAACCAAGTGGACTAAAACTTGATTGGCTATTTTTAAACCTTAAAAAATTAAAAAAAAAAAATATCTGAGAATAAAATAATTGATGTTTTATTTTATTTAATTGTTTATAAGTCAATCGAGAAATTTAAGATTTTTGTAAATATACTTGAATTTTAAAAGGCTTTACCATAAAAGAATGTCCATTCTTAATTTTGAATAATAATCTAAGATAAAACTAGTTTTAATAATATAATGAATCTAATCTAATGCACTAAAACCTTTGAGTATCAATAGTACCAAACACAATTTTTACAAATAAAGTAGTTGAGTCTGAATGAGAATGATACATAAATATTATGTTAACCACGTCGATTATTATATTATAGATAATGTGGTATAAAACCTTTCAGGATTCGCGGGCAAGTATACGTAGTATAGAAAACAATATTATATACTTTTTATATTACTAGATACCCCAAACAATACTAAGCTGAAACTACCTTAACCAACGAATGAAAAAATTGTGGAATAGCTCACGGAAATACAGAATTATATAAGATTGCCTCATATATATGTATACAATTCTCTCTTCAATAGCATTATTAGACTAAAATTAAAGTTAGATCAGTATTGATTTAAAAAAAGGAAAATAGAAACGTTATGTATCGAAAAGTGTGGTTAAAGAAACTTAATGAAAAAGTAAAATAATATGGTACATTAAATAAGGATGCGCAAAGCTCACTTTTTAAATGCGAAGCGGTGCTGGAAATTATGCAAAGCTAACCGAAACCGAAGCCAAAAATAAAGGTTTGTTTTCCTTTCACACAAGACTACTTTTAATTTTTAAATGATCGATTAAGTGCATCCAGTAAAAAAAAAAATAGAAGAAAAACACATAACACATATTATTTTATACTGACATGTGAATTGCTAACGTTATAAATGCTAATCACTAGTTGGTGTTGGAATACTGTTTAGTAGCTTTTGTTAAGCACAGACAGCACTAACCGTTAGGTTCATACTCATATGTAATATTTAGGCTAATGCGTTAGGGATGTTGATGGTTGAATTTAGA
Source organism: Timema shepardi (assembly GCA_902151425.1). Lineage (NCBI taxonomy): Eukaryota > Metazoa > Arthropoda > Insecta > Phasmatodea > Timematidae > Timema > Timema shepardi. Next base: position 280,207 of record CABFVX010000347.1, read on the forward strand.
GAAAGTGTACCCGCATTTTCATCGAAAGAGAGTAGAAATTATTTGGAAAACCCCACCCTCAGTTCATTTGACCGGACTTAAAGACACCAATATTCCCGTCATTGGCAGTTCAGCCGTAGACCATGTACCCACCAAGATTAACAACAATCAACGACACGCCACAGAAAAAAAGATAATCATTATTTATAGAAAAACAATACACCCCAGTTATGCGACCGAAATCTTAACCTCTGTTTTTAATTCTGAATCAAGTAGAGAGAAAATATTTATAGCCAGAACCAATGTAAAGAGAGTAGACAGTAGCGCCAGATGAAGGATGGAATCTTATTGGCTGAGCTTGTGACGTCACTCAGTACACAAACTAGCGCGTTACATACACAAAGCTGTATAAAAGACAACATAATTTGTTAAAAATCAGGTCACATTTTGGAATTTCAATTACAAATACACCTTTAAAATCCACACCAATGTCCAATTAACGTCATTACTCTAGATAGTTTAAAAAAGATGTATGTTTGTTTGGCTACGTATTAAAATATAACTTCTGTGTACTGGGGGACGTAAGCAATGACGTAATCAAATTTCTCTAAGTGGCACTACCTTCCTATTCTTTTGTACACTGAACAGAACCTTGAAACAAAAGAATAATTAAACAACCATAGATTGAAAAGAGATAGTAGATAAAAGACCTTGTGTTTTATCGATCCTAGAGATTCGTAAACTTAGACCAAGTGAAGTTGTTCTTCTGGAAGCTGTATCCTCGGAGAAATAGTGTTTGTAAGAGACGAATAGACATCAGGAGCAAGTTGGTAGGACTGTGATAGACACCATCACGCAGACTGTATGACTGCAGCGTCGAGGAAATGTGGAGTCGTAAAAATAGATGAACGGCCGGTTCCCATCCAGACGATGGCTTCGGTAAGGGAGGGACAAGAGGGGGGAAATAACGGCTCTGTTCAACTGCTTTACTCATGTAAAGTTTTCCATCTCAGCTATCTGAACTGGAGAAATAAATGGTATCTATGTCAGCAGACCTTGTTTACACAAACGTACTAACAAATTATTACTTTTTCGGAATGTGTATTTTCGAGGAGAAGGGGAGAAGAAAAAACTTCTAATAAAATCATTTTTATAGCTTTTGAAGTCTTCAAATATAGTAATATAACATGAAATAATATTTGAGAAAATGTCTCCGATGCTCAAAGATAATTTCATAGAGTCATTTATTGAAAAGGATTATGATCTCTATTCTTAGACGGCCAAATTGTGTATTTATTTCACGCGAGCACGAAATAGTTTATAAATTAAAGCTATATATGGGTCGAGTACTATATTTATCAAATCCGGATCTTAAATTTTCTTTCGAATCTCTAATCCAAATTTGAATCCTTGAATCCTTAAACACATTTTATTTTGAAAGTAAAAAATATTTAAAACCGGATTTAATAAACGTTATTTAAGGCTTGGTGCTACTGACAAAAAAAAATATGTTTTTGTTTGTCATGTCTATTACATCATAAACAACACAGAAAACAATTTTTTTTTAGTAAATTAATTGCTTTTAAACCAGGGAGAGTCAGTAAATAGGTCACAAATGGATCTGGGATCGCTGTGAAACGGAATCTAGTAGGTTCTAACTTGATGCCAATACAATCCAGCTTGATGGACGTTTGGGTATCAGACGCTAGGTAGCGCATGCGTATGCACAGTTCAGTGTAAATGGCGAACGTACTCAAGCAGTGTAGGCCTAAGGTTGTGAGGTTTTTGTGAGTGAAAGGACCTCCTGCAAATAATTTTAATAAATAAAAGTTTCTTGTTTATGGTGAGAGGTGTTTGTCACGCACAACTGAGTCAATAAATTCACCCATAGATGCTCAAAAGTCGCAGATGAAGACCGACCTGGTCGTCCTGTTGAGGTTGAGACAGAAGCAACTGTGCGGCGGGTGGAAAAGATTATTCGACCTGACAGATGAGCAACGATAGACGGTGTAGAAATTGCGATAGGGGGTTGTTATGGTTTAACCTACACCATAATTCATGATAGTTTGAAATTTCCGAAAGTGTGCGTATAAAACTGACTTGGGAACAAAAAATTAGACAAATGGGTTTGCCCTTGCAACATCTGTCGGTATGAAGATGAAGTACAGTAGCCCCATGGTTTTTTTGGTGCTGACAGCTCACAGCTGACTTCTGATAGTCAACATTTAGGCATATACCTAAATTTTGACTGTCAGAAGTGACAGCTTCTAAACGCATGTTTTTGCATATCATTTGGTTCGGCGTAGGGATACATAATTTGGTCTGGTAACTTTTCATAGCCGTCAGCTGTTGGCTGTCAGTCAGCACCAAAGAAGCCATGGTGCTACTGTAGAAGATATGATTAGCAGGATTGTTAATGGGGATAAATCATGGGTGTATCACTATCAATCCTAGCTTAAATAGAATGGAACCAACCCAGTTATTCTCCTACAAACGAATTTAACGTTACGCCATCAGCAAGAAAGGTTAAGCTTAGAGTGTTTTGAGACTATCAGGGAGTACTGTTACTACGTTTCTAGAAGGAGGTTAAAATGTGAATGCTACATCGTACTTTGAAGTTCTGTCAAAGCTTCGGGTTACAGTTCGTAAAATAAAAAGTCGGGGCTTACTGACAAGAGGAGTCGGTCTACTGTTTCACTATGGAAATGCCAGATCTCATACAGCTCAATTAACAAAGGGGAGAATTGAATAAATACGCTGGTAAATTCTTTAACCTTACAGCCCCGACTTAGCCCCTACCGATTTTGTTATTTTTTAGGTCCGTTAAAAAAAACTTGAGGTAAACGTTCCACTGATGAATAATATGTCGAAGATGAGGTGCCTATATGACTGAGACAACATACCAAAGACTTCTATGCTGCGGGCTATGAGGCACTGCTCAAGAGATGGGAGGAATATATCAATATTGGTGGAAATTATGTTGTGAAATGAAGATAAATGTAAATGTAATAATAAATGTTTTTTAAGTTCATATCTCATTACTGTTCCACAACCATTGCGCGTTAAAATAACCAGTATTAGATCTATCGTTCTATTCAAAACTTTTTTTACGACAATTTTGTGGTGAGAGTATGATTAATATCGATTCGCCACATTGATAAACAACAATTTTTGTTGAAAAATCAGTAATACTGTTGTATTCGAAACATAGTTCTACAACACTTGTAATTTTAAATTATCAGTAATGTCCTTTTATTTGAATCATTGTTTCAAGTAAATATTGATGGAGAATAATGTAATTGTATTAGGTTGTTTATTTTCTTAAAACACATTGCCCTGGCACAAGAATTAAGGACAACTCTAGAATATAAGTACGATACATTTAAAGGTCACGACAAAAAAAAATTCTTTGGCAATTTTCATATTTTTGATTAAGACATATCGCCTAAGATCCTCCCCGTACCTTGCAAAACTTCGTAGCAGTTTTTATGAGCAAGTAAACTGTTGTTGTAAAATTACCTGCTGGTAAAATCTCTCCTCCCTCCCCTTCCCTCCTACATAACCCATTCCATTTCCCCCTATCCTCATGGCGGGGTAGAGTAGGAAAATTTCCTGGTGTAATGTTGCCCACTCGTCTTATTAACACCCGTTGCAGTACATCCTGGCTCTGAAGGCGAGGGGAATGACAGGTCATAAAAGTGTAACGGGCGCTCGCTTGGTTCTAGTACGTAGTCCTGGAAGCTGCTAGGTCATGGATTAAAGGAACATAGGACATGACCTAGTCGAGGAAAGATTGGCATATTGAAGGAGTTAGAAGAAGGGGCTAGAACGAAGGACAAGCTGTTATACTATGGATCAGATGAACCTAAGCTAGGAGTCAAAGAAACGCCATTTAATGGCAGTGTTTTTTGCAATTTTTAGAGAAAAAGATTTTTTGGCCCAAATAAATTAAATATTTTTCATGTAGAAACAAAGAGATTAATTTTCTTCAAATGATGATATCAACAGATCTTGAGTATCTTTCATGAGCATATATTAGATGAGGAACTTTTTTAATTGAAAGAAAAAGTTGTCATCAAATTCCAGGATAAGCTTGACAGATATTCAAGAACTGTTAATATCAGCATATGAAGAAAATTATACTCGTGTTTCTTGTAGAGAAATATTTTTTAAATTTGAACCAAAACAAATGTTATGTATAAAAACTGCAAATTAACTTACCCTAACTCTCGTTCTTTACAAGCTCACCGTAATACTATTCCATCTTAGCTGATATTCAAAATAATTAAAAATAAAGAGAGAGGTACAGTAAATAAAGTAGGTCATTGGTGGTTGACTGCCACTAGCAGTTTTTAGTACATTCTCTTCTTGAGGTGTGAATAACACTTACTTAAAAAAATCTATTTTAAACGTTTGTGTTTCATTCGGTATAAATACTACTATTAATTTTATTACGTTTTTTTGTATTTTAACTCAGATATTACAATGGTATAAAACAATCAACATGATGGATTGTATGACATAGTGAACATATAGTGGATTGAATGAAATGTAACTATTTATTTGGAATACCAACTTAAGGAGCCTTCTTAGGTGGCTGATATATTTACAACCAGATGTTGCACTTAGGTTGAATATTGACTTTACCTTTAACCGTACACTAGTTTGGTCTCTGCTGAAATGAAAAAAAAAAACTATTCTATATGACACTATACCTAGAATTGTAAACAAAGTTTAAAAGTGGAAATTTTCCATTATGAAAAGTAAATATAGGCATATATATATATAGGTTGATCATTGAGAGCTAAATGCCCGTTTAACGAAAGGTAACTGGTGTAGGAGCGTATAATGGATGTTCGTGATTCTAATGATGTCATCATATGGGGGTATTCACAGCACAATTGTATTGTCACTTGTTTGTTCTCCTCCATCCAGGGACGTTATAACCCCAGCACATGCCAAATTAGCGTGCCTGCTTTGGAGTATACTAGAAGCGCACCATTGTTTGTAGTATATAAACCCCCATATGGTAACACAATCAAATCTAACATAACCATTGTAAAGAGTAAGGGATTGCTCCTTGTAGTTGTTCTTCTTCATCTTCTTCTAGTTTCAGCCAGCTATGGACCACGTTATTTCAACTGTTTTCTTCCTTGGGCTTTAACTTTTGCCCAGTATTCGCGCAGACGTTTTTGGTGTGCTTCCTTTCTTTCTTCAGTCCACGTGTTGCCTATTTTCAGCTGGGCTTTTCCTGGAAACCCTGATATCCTCCAAGTTTCTTCTTAAGTGGATCACTTTCCTGGATGTCTTCACCTGTGATCCCCACTTCTTGAAGATTCTTTTCCACCTCAGTGAACCAGGCCCCCTTGGTTTTCTTACTTAAAAAGTAGGAAAAGATCCGGTTCGTCAATATTTCCGTGCTCATTCGGATCATGTGACCATAGAAGGTAATCCTCCTTTTCTGAATCGTGTCGGTTATCTTTTCCACATGTGTGTATATTCCGTGGCTGTGCCATCTTCTGCACTCACCGTTTTCTTTGACTGGTCCCTTGTAGCTTTATTACTTTATTAGTAAAGGGATTACCGACAGTACATAGTTGCCTTGTTCCCACGTTATGCAGTTGTGATTTTTTACCTGTGCAGTTTTAATACAAGGCCTAGGTGCACTTTTGATACGAGGTTCTTCCCTCTTGTGCACTTTCCAAGTTCTCCGTATTCTAGTGCCTTAGTATGGGAGTTAGGCTGTGTCACGTCCTTTATTCCCGTTGTTCCTTGGTAATCCTAGAAGCCAGTTAAGGCATCCCCCGGCCTCCCTTAGGCCCAATCAAGGCGTCGTCATAAACGTGGGGAGGGGAGGGGTGGGCGTTGTAGTGCGGTGGACAGCGTCAGTCTGGTAGCGTCCTCACACAACTGCCAACCCAGGGGAAGAATATTTTCCGTACACTCACGTCGGTTAGTCGCAGGTCTAGCCGTTCTTATATCTACACTAAAGGGGTAGAAATGAGTAGGGTAGAATTTAGAGTGAATGTCACCACATTTGCGTTTGAGGGGGTAGAGTGGTAAATCATATTGGAAAATCCAACTCGGTGCACAAAGTGGCCTGGATTATAAAAACCCGAATTTCCCCGTTGACGATAAGTCCTACTTGACGAGACTGACGACTCCGTCCACCGATGCCAGTAACACCAAGTTGAGGGTATAAAATTACGAAATTCGACTCGGATGGCTATATTCCTGGAGGATCACAAATCATGGGTTAGAAATTCACTTCGAAGGCCGAATGGTTTAAGGCGGTGTTAAGCAAACAGTGTGCCGTGAGGCCACAGTCTAGAGCGTCGCTGTTCAATAAGAACACGAATGAAGATGGTACGAGTGGCGGCCGTGCGTCTTCCACATTTCTTAGTTACTCGTACTTACTAATATTTTAAATATATCTGACAAAATTAAAGGTTTTCACGTAAAGTTTGAGTTAGTGTATGATTTGCTCAAATTATCTACTAAATCGGTAATGTAGGACGGACACTGATCGGGAAAACCAGGAAAAACGGGTATTATGCTTAAATCTGTGCAGGGAGAGGGGGGGTGAAACAAGGGAAAAATCTTGAATTTTGACTTCTGTCAGTAATTTAAATGTGAGAACCATTCTAAGTAGCTCCTAAGGCTATTATCCAAATTTTGATTTTGGGAGAGGGGGAGGGGAATATTACTCAAAATATCTTGAATAAGTACTTATTAATAATACTTGCTCAAGTATTAAAATTTGGTGAAGAGTTCCATACACCCTTTACAAAAACAAACAAAAAATCAGAATAATTTTGGTTAAACGTCTCACAATCATAGGAAAAGGCTTTTAAAAAATAAAAATTTCACCAACAAAACTGTGAATTTTTATTTTAAAGTTCAAGTGACCACCCTGTATTAGTTTAAACAAAATGTTTCCAAATGTTAAAGAAGCGGGCACAGAAAAAGAACTTCAACCTTTAATCTGGAGTGTTTTGAAGTTACTTAAGCGAAAACTTAGTCTAGAATTTCCTAATTCTGATCTAACCGTATAGCCATTAGACAGGGTGCGTACCCAAAATAATAAAACGTGCCATATGAAAAAACTAGGCCTGTTAGGTGTACAGTGAAGTTAAAATTTTGTGGAACACCTGCCTAAGACATCACTCTTGCAATAGACTGGGATTGCCAATGACGGTGAGATCGGGGTAGTGAGGGTGATTTTCCACGCCAATACGGGTACACGTAATCTAAGTTCATCCTTCCTAATTAATAATACATTAGTGTAATTAGTACATATTCGTACAACCCGAACGGGTAGCACGACGCAGTGCTAAATAAAGGTCTCCAGAGTGGTTCTATATACCCCATCCAGGCAAACACTGGCAAAATTACTCTTAAATAGCCGCCAACTTTCCTTGACAAAATTTATAGCCCCAGGTACAAACAGACTACACGTGGACAATCATACATGAGAATAAACATGCACGAGGATAGACATGCACGAGGATAGACATGCACGAGGAGAGACATGCACGAGGAGAGACATGCACGAGGAGAGACATGCACGAGGAGAGACATTCACGAGGAGAGACATTCACGAGGATAGACATGCACGAGAATAAACATGCACGTGGACAAACATACATGAGAATAAACATGCACGAGGATAGACATGCACGAGGATAGACATGCACGTGGACAAACATACATGAGAATAAACATGCACGAGAAGAGACATGTACGAAGAGAGGCATGTACGAGGAGAGGCATTAATGAGGAGAGGCATACATGAAGAGATACAAACATGAGGAGACACATACATTAGGGGAGACATATATGAGGAGAAACATACATTAGTGGAGACACATACATTAGTAGAGACAAATACATTAGGAGAGACATACATTAGGGGAGACATACATGAGGAGAGACATACATGAGGAGAGACATACATGATGAGAGACATACATGATGAGAGACATACATGAGGAGAAACATTAATGAGGGGAGACATAAATGAGGGGAGACATACATGAGGAGAGACATACATGAAGAGAGACATACATGAGGGGAGACCTACATTAGGGGAGACATACATTAGGGGAGACATACATTAGGGGAGACATACATTAGGGGAGACATACATTAGGGGAGACTTACATTAGAAGAGACAGACATGAGGACAGACAGAATTGTGAGAGCTACTTTAGATGTTGGGGAGCACTTAAGCCCTTCATAATCTCAAGCTCAACAATACTTTCTCCCCGGCACAGATTTATCTGATTGCCAAACCCTTCCTTCACCTCTGACAAGATGTGTATTAATAACAACTTGTGAATGTGGGGAATGCCAAGCCTCCACCGTGGTTCGGATCCCACGTTAAACTGTAGGTCCTCCATTTCATATCACAATCACCCTATCATTATACATTGGCGTAAGTTCGTATAACCCGAAGGAGCAGTAAGGCGCGGTGCTAATGATAATGATAATGATAATAATAATAACAATAATAAATGCTATCTCTTTATGATAAAATAAAAATCTTTTAATAATAATGAATCTTTGAATAAAATATGTTTTTATGATTTAAAGAAAATTTGAATCTACTTTTACTAAACATTATCCACCCCTAATATTAATTTTCATTTTTTTTTATAAAACTACGTTAGAGTGTAAAATTTGTAAGTTTTAACAATAAAAAATAATGGCATCTTGAAAAGTAAACATCCTCCGGTGTACTTTATAAATGCTTGGGGATAAAAAAAAGTGCATTTGAATATTTTGTGGCATTTATCCATTTTAATTTATTTAAATTTGTCTTTATCCCCTACTTTTGCTCCGTTATTAATCTAGCAATCTTTCAAGCACTAAGCAAGCACCTACTGAAGAAAAAAAAGGTATTTCCTATATCCTTTCTTTCTAATGCTTTTTATCCATCGCCTCATCTCCCCCCACCCCCTCCCTTCCCATTGTCTTCTTTCTTTTAGTCTATTCTTGATCTACTCGTTGATTTGCATAACTCATTAAGATCGAGTTAGTCACTCTTAGCTTGTACTTAATTAAGAAAGTTTCAATTACATGGAAGTTAGAAATATTGGGGGGGGGGGAATGGGAGGGGAGCGATTTAGTTCCGGTTGAGTGGTCTAGCTGGTTGTCCATGTTGGAGGTCCCGCGACGGCCAATGTTGTCATGAGTGACCGGTCATCTATTTATTTGTGTGTTTTACAGTTGGGGTCACCTGCGCTAGTGGTTATCAGTAAACGCTCAGTCATCTCCGTCACCTTATATAAGTAGTCTTGGACTCCGAACCCCAAGCTGAAATGCAAGTATGTTAAAAAAAATAGCTGAGCAGTCAAAATGTCTGAAATATAACTGTATGTTTAAACATGAAAAGGTTTAAATTAGAATAAGTGTACCCACATGTGCGTGAAGGAAGAGTAGAAAACCACATGGGGGTTCCTTTAAAAGCCTACATCCGACCAGGATTCGTACCTAAATCTCTCCAAGTCATCAACATCCCCAGTCTACTGTGAGAATTTCCCGGGGGTTGTGTCCGTTTTAGATTTAGGTTAGTGTGTAAGTCGTGTGCTGATATAATCAGTCGATTCAAAAAAGTGCACGTCAAATCACACACACACACACACAAAAAAAACGGGCTACAAGAAGGTTTACGATTACAATAATGTATCTATATGAGAAAGTAAAAGAGTAAAATATCCGTTTCGACCATTTTTCCAAGTGACCTCCAAACCATCCAACGAAAGAGGTTATAACACACTTCCCGGACGAGCCAGATAGCGCGCGTGGAGAGCTAGCAGCCATTAGATATGCATTAGTTCTGTTGACATCTTCTTGGGTCACTAATGGCCGAACAGAGCGATAACAAGATTTGCGCCGCAGGACGCTACTTCAGGAGGGGGGATGCCCCCTACCCTATATTTCCCCCTTTCCGACACCAACAACCCCACCTTCAGGACACCATCTTTAATTTGATTGCCGTCATGAAGAGTAGAAGGACATTGTGACGGGTTCGGGGGTTGGAGGGGGTTAGGTGGGCGAAACCCGATAATCTGGCTATAGAGATTGTCCATCGCGCCTTCAGATCAGAGGATATATATATATATAGTGACCTGACTGGTCTCATAAAACATAGCGTCAACTGGCTGCAACATTCTGTTGGCCTTTTTTTTAGTATAGTGATTAGAAAAGTTTGTGGGCTATACGAGTCGTTGATAAAGTAAAGTTGACTGAGCCCATCTCGAACCATCCAAAACTCAAATTACACGGAAGAGACGGAAAAACCATACATATTTTTAAAGTTTAAGAAGTATTTTAAACATACACAATAATTTTATAAATATGTACTGTTCGTATTATTAGAATTTGAAAAAATTCCAACCATCAGTTTAGAAACTATAATTCTGGACGGGTTGAAAAGTAGTGTTCTATAGCTACAGTTTTTTTTCTAAATAGCCATCTTGTCTAATATATATATATATATATATATATAGAAAAGTAATGATCTATAGCTATATATATATATATATATGTGGGGTGTGTGTGTGTGGGGGGGGGGGGAAAAACTGGCATTCTAAAAAATGCCTAAGCTTTCTATATAATTCCTAAGTGGTTTTAGCAAAGTATGAAATAAATTAGTTTAGTTGTTGTATTTCGTACCTTTCATTGGAAATTAATAGAATAACAAGTCATTACATATTACCGAGAACAATAGATAACCTTACCTAACCACCTTATTCTATATTAACCTAGCCTGACCAACTTAAATTCTAGGAGTTAGGTAAACCTGCAAGAAATGACGCAAGACTTACATAGAACTGGATAAGAGAATTGATAACATATTCCGGCACTTCAAAAAGACAAAAACATGAAAATAGGTATTAAATACAACATCAAAACTAGTTTATTTCATACTTGGCCAAAACCCCTCTGATATTATATAGAAAGCCTAGGAATCTTATAGAACGCCTGGATTTCACACATTGCCGGTGACATATACATACAAGTAAGTATCTCAAAACTTTACTATAAAGTTATGTAGCCGCCATCTTGAAACAAAATAGTGAACGTTTAATTAGTCTGTGAGTTAACCGGACATCAAAACTATGCTTATGCAACATTTCAGCAAAATAGGCATAGCGGTTTTTTGCGTGAAAGATTAAGAGACAGACACCATCTCATTTTTAAAATATATTAGTAGTCTATGGATAGACAGAAAAGAGAGAGAGAGTGTATGTGTAAAAGTATGTTAAAGAGCGCGTGGGAGAAACACCTTATGTTCCTAGCCTCAACATCCGATCATCCAACTCTTAAACCCGGGTCTTATGAAAGCAGACGATGATGTGTACAAAGCACTACGAGATAAATCCCACTTGGAAAACATGATGTTTTTTTAAAGCCGATAATATGTTTGTTTTTTTGTCTAACCCGTGTCTCTTCCTCGTTTGTCTTCCGATTGTTTAAAAAAACTTTCCTCACTCTTACCCTCCGTTTCATGACACTTCTCTTTTCCCCTAGAACTGGGGGGAAAAGGGATTATGTTGAGTAGATTGTGTTTGCTATGTCATTTTATATTAATGGAATGTTGTAGTGCTTTCAGTACGAACAACACAGAATCAAATGGAGGTTTAACGTGACGTCTCTGTGATCGCAGTTACCATTATTACTGTATTTCTTTAAACCCTGATTTGACTCCACTTCTAAAAAAACAACTTAATTGAGGTATTTAACATGCACTTTCTGGACCGAATGATAATGTCAGCGCATGACTCATAAACTAACTTAATTCTAGAACAGACACAGCAGCAAGCCCCCTGACCGTTAATGCTTCAATGTGAAAGGGGAACACCACATTTCACCAATGATACATTTTTTCCAGCCACGTCAGGTATTGAGCCCGAAAACCTTAGTTCAGTAGGCGTTACAAAATTTCTAAGGTGTCGGGATTACGATGAATAGTACTTTTAGTTTATGAATTAATTATTTTTCTAGATCTTGTCAGTAACAAGGGGCAGGAAAATTTCATTATTTGTTACCTTAGAATTATATTAATATTTAATGACCACAGGCTTACTGATAAGCTAAAGAAAAAGTAGGTATAACAATAATTGTTATACTCAATTTTTCTTTAAAGGATTTTTTAAAAATATTTTGTATAAACGTACAGACAGTTTATTATGTCTGTACGTTTATTATATATATAAAACGTCCCTATCCTACTTCTGACAAAACGGTGTAAGGTCAGTGGTTTTATCTGGGTGCCCGGTAGCCAACCCTACTACAGCACTACCGGGGCACCGTAGGGACTTACATGGTTAGGATGGACCCCGAGTGGTAAGGGTTGGGATGGATGGTTCGTGGGGAATGAGACTGGCGAGTTAGTCCATTAAGATGTATTTATTAATCTAGTCAGATGCTAAACTACTACACGAGTCACCGGATAGATCTCCCGTGACGAGGGAGCAAGCATGATAACGGTCTCGCAACCTATCTGTAGACCCACGATTGACCCTCGGGAGGGGTGAACTACCAGACCACATTTTATATCGTCATTTCGTCAGACGTGCTAGATACCACCACACATTTACTCAGTATGGCTTCCAACATTCAACAACCATGTGTTATTTTCACACACAAAACTTGCTGATCTCGTTGTTCACAAGCCAGGAAGGTCCATCAGTCGCACCGTGCTCGCCCGTCAACAGGATGCAAGCTATATGAGCTCTATGGTATTCTCAGCAGGATGGCAACCCAATACCCTTGACTTCCAAGGAAATGTACAAGCGTGGGCTAACCTCCTGCCTATATCTATATATTTCAAATATTTATTAAAAATGTGTCCAAAACTATATCTGTGGAGGGTTTTACATGATAAATAATATTGTGTATTGGTGCTAACTAAAAATAATAATTTTAGGGTACCTAACTTACTTTATAGACTTTTTTTAGTTGTATTATAATATTTTGTTCAAAATTTATATCTGAAGAGTATTTAATGGAAGTAATAAATAAAATCTTTGATTTTTGAATAAAACTTATTTAAGGGTGGTTAATTGATAACAGAATTGTTTTAATTAATTCCTAACTATAATAGAATATGTGATAAACTATGTAATATTGTATATCTCATGTAGAAACTTATTACAAACTATTAAGCTAAAAATGTAAATTAAAATATTATACCTGGATGAGAATTGACACCAAAGAACACTTCTAGGGATTGGAATGAGTAAAAACGAATATAGACAAAATATAACCGCAATTTCTTGGAGTATGAGTGGGAAACAATTCAGGAGAAATTTCGTTTCAGTACACCCAGCTGGGACTCAAACACTTGCAGACCAAGCTAGGTGAGCTTAAAGCTTACTCCACGTGCCCACTGATGCGGGTAGTAGTAGTAGTAGTAGTAGTAGTAGTAGTAGTAGTAGTAGTAGTAGTTTTTTACCTGCTTTGATGGCCACATAGCTTAAGGTGTCACTTTCACAGTAGCAGTAGACTAGACTGCCGATTACAGGGATCAGAGTTCGAATCTCATTCGGGTGTATTAAGGGTGATTTCTCTAAATGGTTTTCCACTCTTTCTATAAGAAAACGCGGGTACACTTTCTCTAAACTTAATATTAATCATCCCTAGCACATTATGGTAATTTGTACATATGCGTATAACCTTAGCAGGTAGTAAGACGCGGTGCTAATAAAATACATATGTGTTTTATCACAGCGTCGTACTAGTTCAGGTTATACGCAAGTGCACTAATTACCCTAACGTGCTAAGGGTGAGGAATATTGAATTAATAGAAATGCACCAGCATTTTAATGGAGGGAGAGAGGAAAATAATTTAGGAAAAAATTATTTCATTAAGCCCGACTGGGATTTGAGCTCCATTCTCCCTGTCATCGGCAGTTCAGGCTATTGCGAGAGTGATGCCTTAGCCCATTTGGTCAGCAAAGCGGGCAGGAGAAGTTATTTATGTTAAAATTATGTTGAGTGTATTAACCTCTAAGTACCGATATTTATAAAAGCAGACTATCGTAAGAACGTTCCCCGCCTGTGACGTCAAGATAGGTCGATATAGGGTGTCCCATGTTAATGTATTTACGTTCAATCCAACAAATTTTAAAGCTTTAACAATGAAACAAAAACTATAAATTATCAAATAACTCTAAAAACTGTCTTACATTGCCACATAATTATTATCTTAAAGTAGTTTCTTTTTTAAATCGTCCACAGCTTAAGCTATTTGGTTTACTCACGAAAATGCCTTGTAGGAATCTTTCTGCCAGGGTGTAGATTAAAAAAGTTCGTGAAAGCAAATATCTATCTATAATAGGAAACAAGACAAAGGTAATTTTGGAACGCAAGTAAATGTTATACAGGCGCAAATAATAGGACGATGAAGGTAAGTGCTGTCAGTACATGAACTAGAGGCCTCACAGGGTGAGCTGCTCATTTTCTTCCCTCTTTCTATCTCTTACATTTAAACACTGGGGTCAAAATGTGCTAGAGCTTATAGAGTGCTTAGGTGCGTCGATTTGAGATGCAACCCGCTTTGCAAAATAGCATCGAAAACCCCAAGTAGGAAACTAAACTGCTTTGGATGACATATTAGGCCTATTTTTTTATTATATGGTAGTCAATAAGCAAAAAATAATATTTTAACAAAGGGCTACGATTAGTCTTAACCAAGATGATTATATTTTACAAAACTTTTAGAAGTAGGTAAAGGAAAACACTCACCAGCATTAAAGAGGAGGAAAAAAAAGTGAGAACTACAACGATAAAACGCGTGTGAAAAACCAATAATAGAGCTCCAGAACGTGTTTCGAACCCTGATATCTCCACTAGCGGGGACCCAAGTGCCATGCAAGTCTACCTCCTTAAACTGCTCGTTCACTGGATATCTCATGCAAATCACATTAGTCAGGTGATATAAGCAACCTTCTTTTTTTTTTATTACTAAGTCAAATTTTAATCTCAACACTTTAACTCTATCCTGTAAGAATATTTTTTGCATTTAATTTAATCTTGCTTTTTTTTTTTAGCTGAAAACTTTATGGAATATTTTTTCTCCCTCGTTCTTTCAGAAATGCGTTTCTTTT